>JAOSLQ010053328.1:0-27706 GCA_025629905.1 Lorius lory
GCCCATGGCGGGGGGGTTGGAACTAGATGATCTTAAAGGTCCTTTCCAACCCTAACTATTCTATGATTCTATGAAAGCCATTTCCTGCTCAGTGTGAACATAACATCTGTTTCAGAGACTGTCATCCTAGCACAACTTTTCTTACGCACAGAATGGAGTATTTCAGAGTTTCCATGTAAGAGATGTATTCTCTGCCTAATGAGTCAATGAATTTGATAATGATTTTGAAAGGTAAACCCCTTGGCCTCTATTTTGTGACATTCCAGCAGAATTGGGAATAGTTAAAATACAAAGAGGTCATGGGACTTTCATTACACATCACTTTGTAAGCTGATTTTTCATGGCTCTTTCATCCCCACTTTCTGTTTTCTGTCATGTGAGAGAATTCTTGAAAGAGGGCAAGGTTACTCAATGCAAACCTGGCCGCAGGGCAGCTTCTTGGATAAAACTTAGACCCTCATATATTTTACTGCCAATTTATTCTATATCATCTGTAGGTGATTGCCTTTGATACACAGTTTAAAAAAAAAAAAAAGTCCTGCAGTTTTGATCCATAATTTGCATCACCTTCTATTTGAATTACAGATGAGATAATTGTGGAAGAAATGACTTAGGATTTCAAAGCTTATCAATCTTTAAACAGTCTATTTTAAAAGTTACAGACAATGTGTACTGCTATTTGTATTAGCTTTATGTAAATCTACATAGACAGTAATCAGACTTGTATTTGTCTCTGTAAATAAAGTAGTTATAATTAAGGTACGTATGATTTCCATATGTATAAATGTATCATTTATGCAGGATTCGGCAGAATAATGCTTGTGGAAAAATGGTGTATAATAAATGAAAAAATAAAAAGGTGAAAGATATACATAATTCTAGCCTTCATTTTGATAAGAATGCACAATTAATGTAATGCCTACACATGGGCAGATGGCTAAGAAATACAGCTCAATAATTACACATCATGTAAATATAGCAGGAAATAACGGGGTAGTTGTAATGAGTTAGCTGCTACTTTTACATTTACCAGCATTCATTCTACCTGTGGCTGGTTTGTATTCTGCGTAAAACCATGTTTATGGTCAATGTCTAATTTTCTTTAAACATATGTTCAACCAAAAAATAAAACCAAACCAGAATTTTTTATCTCACATAGCACATGCAGCACCTATTCCCAGCGATTGAACAGCCTAATTATTTCATCTTGACGATCGATCTTCCAGTCGACATGATAGAAGTCTGATCTTTTAGTCCTGACATTTCTGGGCTTGATCCATGGTAACAGTTGGTTCTTATATATGTCTGTGTGGATGACAGGCTCAGTCAAATAAAATTTTGTGACTATTAATAGACTTCTCTGTAGAGAGAATGTCTGCGGTTTTCCAGCTGGGGATAAAAATATTTAGCCTGTAATTTCACCGAAAATTAAGCAGATGTGCACTCATGGACCAGTACTGCAGAGTGCTCACCATGCTCTGTACTGAGCTTTTCCAGTTTCCTGGGAAAGCAGTGACAGCTAAGGGTAATGAGCAACTACAGCACTGTGCCCTTTGCTTTGTAACAAATTAACTTCACAGAGACACCATTTCCTTTTCCTTTAATCTGGCTGCTGAGCTTTGACATATTATCTGCTACGAAGTAATTGAAAGTATGAGCTAAAATATGCTTATTGTCTCAGTTGCCATGGAGCAAAAAAAATCAAAGAAATCTAAAACCTCTATAGCACTGTGGTATAGCACCAGCTATACCACTGTCTGATGTCTGATAACCTAAGTAAATTAATTATTTGAATGTTGTTAAATATGTTATTTGAATGTTGTTTTTTCTTATATCTGTTTTTCCACTCTGTGGTTCTAAGGACCCTCTACAGAACAGAGATATGCAAATTGTGTATAATTTGTTATTTCAGGAATAAACATGGATGAAGACAAAAATCGTGGGAATTGGTTGGGTTGTTAAGTAATCCCTTACAAGCATGAATGATATGTATCCCTTCTGTAACAGCTCGAACAAGGCTTAGAAGACAAATCCATCGTCATTCTTGCTATGCGTGCACAGAGAACCTTGTGGCATCATGTCTTGACAAACCTTGCATAGCAGAGGGAAGAGTAAGAGGAGCATCTGCAGCCTTTTATGTAAAAAGTTTCCAAGCCAAATCACTGTAGAAAGGAACCTCAGTGTGACCTGAGGATGCTTCATCTGTTATGCCAGCATGGTCACTGCTACGAGTTGTGGAAGAACCTGAAAACTTTCATTGTTTTAGTTCTAATAACACTGCTATAAGAACATGTAGTACTTCTATGCCTGAGGCACAAGGTATGGATTGACTATGTGACCTGTCACTGAATGCTGTACATTGTATGAGGAAATTGGTCTTTGGTTTCCTATATTCTCAGCAGTATAGCCTTTCCTTCTAAGAACACTGAAATCAGACAGCAAAATTAAAACCCCCCAAATTATATATATATATACGTATATATATGACACTTCATTTCTCTTAAAAGTCTAATTTTTTTAGCAGCTGAATCATAAACACCCACAATCATGAGCAGAAAAGAACATCTGTGTGGATATCTTTCAGTAATGCAGATTTCTGATTGATGTGTTTATGAGCATCATTCAAAGTATTTCACCTAGGAAGGTGAAATCTTGTCTCTCCTGACTCAATTTTCTTTTGAGATAACCTCTTTCAGTTCTGTGATCTCCTCATGTAATTAATTCTATTTAAAAATCCTCCAAACCATCAAACAACAAAAAAAACCCAAACAAAACCCAAAACCATATCAGTGGCTACAAATGCACATTTTCCAGAATAGTTTCTGTCCGTGCATAGGAAAATGTGACAATTAAAAAGCAAATGCCAGCAGATGAAATAAGTGAAATTAATTTGTCAGGTCAGGACTTTAGACTTTCTGGGTTCCAGTTTGTTAACATTCATATTCATATTTGCCTAATTCTGAGGTAGTAAAGGTAAAGAAAAGGAAGCTGTACACAAAAGCTGTCATGGACTGATCGCATGCTTTTTATATTTCCCTGTTCCTAAATAAGGTTAGTTCACTAAAAGCTGTACTCAGTATTTCTCTATTCATCAAATTAACATCAATTGTGCTTTAATAAAGAGCAAATCAGGAAATCTATGCAAGTTCTTACATTGCTGGCAATCACAGCTACAATGAAAAATACACAACAGCATCAGTTTTATTGCTTTTATTGAAATCAATTTAATCTTGATACTTTAGTGTAGCTAGCTCCTGAATTTATATATGCAATTTTTATGTAGTGAATGTGAAATACATTTTTTTTCCCTGACATAAAGGCAGTATGAACAAAACATAGTGATTTGTAATGTGCATTTCTCAGTGCATTCTGTACCAGATCTGAAGCTCTGTAAAGATCTAACAAGTATGCAAATCCAGTTAATGTGCGTTTTCATTAACCTTTTTATTATTAATATCTTTGAAGGCAATATTCTAGTACTGTTTCTAAAAGGACTAGACTGGAAGTGGAAACTTACAAAGCCACAAAGCTCCTAGTTACTCCCATACTTCCATAACATTGTTTGCTCATACTTTAAAGCCACTTCTGCTGTTGTGAATTAAGAAAATCCATGGGTTTAATCTTTCTGCCAGACTTTTATTTTCCTCTTTTTGTTGGTGAAAATTCTGTAAGTGACCTCTGATTTCTAAGGAGTGCATTTTGACTTATCTTTTATGACACGGGAGAGAAACAGGCCAAATAAAACAGCAAGCAGTTTCAGTGGCTGTTTTTAAGGCCACTTGACCAAATAGTAGCACAAGGTCATAGGATAGTTTGGATTGGAAGGGAAAAACACCCACACACACACCCCACCCCCGCTGCGGGCCCGAACATCTTTCACTACATCAGGTTGCTCAAAAAACCCCATCCAGCGATAGAGAATCATAGAATCGCAGAATGGTTTGGGTTGGAAGGAATCTTAAAGCTCATCCAGTTCCAACCCCCTGTCATGGTCATGGACACCTTCCATTTCACCAGGTTGCTCCAAGCCCCGTCTAACCTGGCCTTGAACCCTGCCAGGGATGGGGCAGCCACAGCTTCTCTGGGCAACCTGTGCCAGGGCCTCACCACCCTCACAGTAAAGAATTTTTTTTCCAGTATCTTATATGTAGTATATAAAACCAGTGGTTTATATTTTATATATCTTTTTTTGTGGTACCAAGGCTTCCAGGGCTCTTTGTAACAGTTCTTGTATATTTCAAAATGGGACAAAAACACCTGGTGTGCTTCATCAGCACATGTGTCTGCTGGCTAGCTGGCAAGGCTGAGTTCTCTTGTGCCTGTTAGAGGTATCTTCTTTATTATTCATGGCTTCAGAAGGATGCCTTTGTCCACCTCAGATTTGTGACTGCTCTACTGGAAACAGAGACATATCTGATTTTGAAAGTGAATGAAGCATGTCTTAAATTTAATGGAAGGGTGCTACCTGCTTTTTATACATTCCCTGCTTATATGCTTATATGTTTCATGTTTATATATTTCCTGCTTATATGCTCCTGACAAAAGCACCCGTCTATTTCTTGCCAGCTGGACAGAGCTCCATGGCTAATGGCAAGGGACAAAAAGGAGAGACTTATTGATTCTGAGTCCATTCCGTAGTCTGTGTTGTCCTGGCCTCCAGGAAACATTGAGCTAGGGAGATAAAATAGAGATGAACCATAAAGTCTGTGAAAGATAACTGTGTTTCAGGGATTACTTTTCATTGTGTGATTGCTGCTGGGCAAGTACTCTAATGGCTCTGTTTCTGAACAAGCAGCAGGATTGCCTGTACTCTGGATGTACTCAAAAGGAAGGAGGTGCTTTGTTATGAATTCCCCAGGTCTGGTGTATGTTAAATTTAGTCTCAGAACACTGGATTAAACTCCTTGGGAGTTTTATGCAGGAGACGATGTTATTTCTGAATTCCAGGAAGAATCAAATAAGAGCAAAGCTCAGTGCTGACAAGAAAGAAGCATGGGGAATTAGCAGAAACACAACTGCTGGGTGTGTTTAGGTCAAAAAGCTAACTTTGATGCTTTTCCAGTGTTAATTAGGGGTAAAGCAGGGATTTGCAAGGTTCCAGTTTAGGAGAGTCAAGTCTCTCAGTCCTGCATGAACCCTGGAGTCCGTTTCTGACCTTTGGTCTTTGCATGTTTTCCACAGCCCTGAATGGACAGCTCAGCAATGCTCTTTGCTTCTTGTAGACTTCTCTCGGGGTCAGTACTGCTTCATAGTAGGCTTTGGGGCCATTTACTAGTGGGTACCTCATTGGCTTTTCTAATCAAAGTTCAGTTTCTTTTTCTACTTTTGGGAACAGTCACACACAGGTAGAAAGAGCAATTCTGATACTTTTTCTCACAGTCATTTATTCTGCTCATGTGCTACTTAAAATTCTGTACAACAGGGTTTATATTTATATTATAGTTTCAATTTTAGCAGTGCTCCTGACAGCAAGGAATGGAGACTTACTGATGAAAAGGGTTACTCCCTCTTGCTTCACCAAGAATCGTGTTTCAGCCTTCAAAGGGAGCATGCAACAGGTCACGGCAAGTCTGGTTATTCAGATTATTGTTCCTGGTCTTCTTCCAAAGCTCATCCTAACTCTACACAAATATCTGTGTTAGTGTAAATGAGAGGTTTACAAGCGGCGAAGCCATTCCCTGTGAACTGTGCACCATAAAATTAAGAAATACCTGCAGAAAGGTTATTTCCTGCCAGAGGCAGGGTTGCATTTCTAACTGTGGTGCTGTCATCAATTTTATGACTCAGTTTTTCTATAAAGAGGATAAATTAACATTCTGTGCAATATGGAATACTAACTTTTTCTTTTCCTTTTTTTTTTTTTTGGGGGGGGGGACAGGGAGGAGGGAGTTACAGTTGATTAGCTGTATTTTTGCATGATGTGTGATAAACTGAGCTTAGAAGCTTCTGCTTGCTCTGCATTACAGGTCTTGCATTGAGTTGCATTTTTGAAAATAGTAAACCCATGCCACTTATCATCACATTGTAAGGTATTAAAGTTTTCCTGCTAGCTAATAGCTAGCTAATAGCAGGCTACAAGGACTGTTGCTGGACTGGATATCAGTCTTCACCTGAAGAACTGAGCAGCTGCTGTGTTTATATTTTGAGAAGATGAAAATTCTGTCACTGAAAGCAAGTTCAACAATCATTTCTTAGTCATGTTAAATTTTCTAAGTGGCCAATGGCTTACATTTAGTGCAATGCTTCTGTGGACCTAGGTAATTACAAGACATTCAAGCTGTCCAAGAAGGAAATTACAGCCTCTCCACCCCTCACAGAGCTGTTCTGTTTCATACTGGGCAATCCAGGTCATTCCAGTAGCTGAAGCAGAAAGATTAAGATACAAGGGCATGTAGAGGTGTCTTCAGGGAAAGTAAATGCTGAGAAAGGAACAGGGATGACTGAAAAGCTTGAGTTGATTCTTTTTGACAGGGAAGAGTTGCTCCCTTTGAGTTTTGTGCTGCCTAGCATCCACCACACATCTGAGGCTGTGAGCTGCTGAATACTGCCTCTCCAGCTCATGGTTGCAGTACATGTCCATTTCTGGACAAAGGTCATGGTTTAGCCCCAGCCAGCAACTGAGCCCCATGCAGCTACTCACTCCCTCCCTTCCCATGGGATGGGAAAGAGAATTGGAAGGGTAAAAGTGAGAAAACTCATAGGTTGAGATAAAGACAGCTTAACAGGTAAAGCAGAAGCCACAAGCACAAGCAAAGCAAACCAAGGGACCATTCACCACGTCCCATGGTCAGGCAGTTCACACTTCTCCAGGGCAGCTGAGCGTCATGTGTAATAGTGACTTGGGAAGACAAACACCGTTGCTCCTAACTTCCCTCCTTCCTCCTTTTACCCCCAACTTTACATGCTGAGCATGATGTTCCATGGTCTGGGATATATCTTGGGTCAGTTGGGGTCAGCTGCCCTGGCTGTGCCCCCCCCCCCCCGCCGTTCACAACAGGCTGGTGTGAGCTGTGCATTGATTGTCAAAAGCGGTGAGGGACAGAGGAGAGATGGCGGAGATGAAGGCATAGCACTGCATTACCATGGTTCTAAAAGAGGCTGAACTGGGTTTCCCCATGCTGCTGTTAAGGGGACTGCTAGCTAGACATGATTTTTAAAGCCTGAATCTGCATTTTTTTCAGGTTTAAAAACATCACTGAGGAGCCTGGGCAGACTGTGAGTGACAAAGGAAGAAAGGAAGTTTGAAGCTTAAATAGTCAAAAGCAGAGTACTATAAGTACTAAAAATGCAAAAAAAAAACCCCTAAACCAAAACAAAACCCAAAGAGACTTCATCTTTTGAAGATTCTGAATTTCCAGGTCTAGTGTCACTATACAAATTCATTCCTGCAGTCATTTAAAATAAAAGATTCCTGAATTATTCTTTAAATTTAAACTCTTGCCTCACCTTTTAAAAAACCATTTTTTTCAGCTGTCATGCTTTTAAAATGGTCTCATTTTTGAAATATGGAGGTCTATAAGTGATCTAATTTTTAATAGCATATATATATTTAGTCCAATACAGCTGTCTAAAATGTCACCATTGCCTGGTTCCTTTTTTTTCTTCCACTGCAGGAAAAGGTTTTATACAGTTGCATTGAGCTCAATTGCATAGTATACTCATGGTAGGTTGAAACTAGCTAGCTATGTGGCAGTAGGACCATGGAAATGTGGATTTCAGTGGGAGAGTAATCTTCTGAGTAAGCTCTCAGGGTTCTGATTGCCCTAGTGTGTCTTGTGTTGATGTGTGTGTAGTTGGGGTGTCACTGTTCATAGTTCCCATATCAGGTAAGTTGGAGACATTTGGAATAGGTGAACCGATGCTGTAGTCCTATCTAACTAACATCACAATCCTTTATTTTTTTTATTTCCTAAATCACTTTAATTTGCAAGTGATTAAAAAAAAAAAACCCAAACAAACTAGCCCCCAAAACTGTATTTGAGATACTGTTAACATCCCTTAGCAAATCTGGTCCAGGACTCTTCTTTTGTTACCAGGGAAATTACACGTCCTAGTTCCATCTACTACTTACATTATCATATATGCTTCTCCATCTTGCACTGTGGTTACCATTGAGGGTTTTTTTTTTTGTGATACCAGTGATTAAAAATCCTATAGATCACAGGAAATTAATGTTCATTACCAAGTGGGAGGAAATATGGAATTTGAATCTCTACATTTAATGGTCTCATGTATCATTTTCATTTTATTCTCAGTTCTATTTGCAACAGTAAGATCTAATGGAATCTGTTTCCCTTGTCCTAATATGTAATAAAATGCTTGAAGCAATTTCAGTATTTTTAACAGTTCTTGTCAGCATTTTCCTAAAGTACTTAAAGCTCTAAAAGCTTACTATACTGCATTGCTTTTTTCCTTCTTTGGACTGATTTTTTCCTTTAGTTTCTCAGACTGCCTTTATATTGCAACAGGAGGTCTGCATGGATCTTTTAGTTTTCTAACCCTTTCAATACAACATGCTGTTTCATGAGCATTCTTATTTGCATTTCCTGTAGTTCTAAAACTTTTTGGTATTGAAATTGATTTGCAAATATTGTAACCTGCAGATGACTGTGAAGAGATGCATTTTTTACATTTTTACCAGAAACTCTCCAAACATTTTACTATACATTTTCTTAGAATTCTTAGGAATCTTCCAAGGAAAACTTAGTAAGTTTGAGCTGACCTGAAACTCACTGAAGTCAGTGGAGACAATTCTGTGGGTTTTAAAGGGCTTTGGATTGTAGTGTATTTATTCAGTAGACATGCAAGAAATGTATGTGATTTAGAGAAGTGCAGGAGTTACAGATGTGTAGGTTTATACTTCTAAAGTCTTCCTTTGAGGAAAAAACCAACACTGTTTTGGTGTTGCAGAGAGTGAAATATAGCTAATTAAGGAACTGCAAATTATTTAATTAATGCAGTTCACTTTGTAGTAGACAAAAGGGGATTACTGCACGTCGCCTCAGCAGGACAGTTTTAAAAATAGTTAAACATTAGGTTCCAAGACAATTTCATTTCTTACTATAATGAAGAAATTTAACGCTCGAATGTGTCCTAGAAATAGTCATCCCAAGGCAATTTCATATTCTTGTTGTTGTGAATTTTTGATGCATGAATCTGTCCCAGAAATAGTAGTGTTTGGAACAGAATACACAACATTTAAATGAAAAAAAGTGCTTAATCCCATGCCAGCCACCAAGACTCTTGAAATGTAAATTGGAATCTGGAGGAGGCAGGAATGGATAATTTAAGATAGAAAGAGTCAACTTGAACTTCTTACTTTTATGAATTCCCTTGGGTGCTGGAAGATTTAAAGTTTCAGGGAAGAAGGAAAGAAGAAAAATTATGGAAAATAACTATTACATAGCAGTCTTGATAAAACTGAGAAGACTTCAAGTGTTTTAAATGAGAACAAACTAAATATGTTTAAAGAAAGTGAATTGTTTACATATTTTTTCCTCTTTAAATGCATAAAGGTGTATTTGCATAATAAATCTGCATTGGGTAAATGATTGGTGTTAAGTGATTTATATAAGCAGAATATCTCTTTTACAATATACTTGCTTTTGCCTGTATAATGTTGCTCCATCTTGCAATGGAATTTTATCATACTGAAGGTGAATTTAAGCAGAGGAAAAGAAAGCAAATGAAACAAAATGTCAACTACTTTTCTTTACACAGAATAAATGAAAATATGCACCCATTATGCTTTTCTTCCTCCCTTACCCTGAAAATGTTTTGCAAGGCTTTGGAGATATGGGTTGTAGAAGCACAGCATTATGACATTTATATGATTAAGATGGGGTAAGCTCTAGTCATGTATTCAACTTCTATGCAACTTCTTTTTTCTTCTAGTAGGACTGTTCCAAATTCAGTCTTTGCTTTTGTTCCATCCACCCGTTTTATTACGTTCGTTCTGGCCTATGGGAAGATGCTGGAGAGATAGTTTACTATGTACTACAGTTTTAAGTAAGAGAAATATTCTAACAAGATTGTCTTGCTAGATAACTTTAAGGAAGGACACAGAAACTTTAATTTCTTACTAGAGGATTTTTCCATGAAAGTAATTTTTGTGCACCATATTTGGCTGAGGCTGATATAAATTTATATTTGGCTTCTATTGGACTAGTACAGAATGCCCAGCAAAAGTGAAGAAAAAAACCCCAAAACACCCCCAAATCTGAACCCTTTGGCTTTAGAAGTTTGCAGTAGAGATGCCTATGTCAGGTTAGACACCTGAGACTGACCTGAGTCATAGGAGAGAAAAAGGCACTGGATGTATTTCGACATACTCTGCTTAAAATTAAATGTGCCACACACTAGAAATGCTTTCCTTTTGAGTACAGGAGATCAGGCTCATTAGCTTAGGTGCAAGTACCAGACATACGTTAGTTGTCCATCTAACACTTTTGGTGTTATACAGAGAACTTGCACTGCAGCATTTTAAAACCTTCTCCTAGTCATATTTAGAGCTGAATGAATTGTCTATTATGAATAATTTCTCTCATGCATTTTTCTTTTCTTTTTACAAATAATTAGTGGATGACTGTGGTATTTAGCTCTGGAAAAATTTCAATGCACATAGTAAATAACAAATAGAAACAGGGATTTGGGGTTGTTTTTCATGCTTAAAATTGTTTTCAAGGAATCTTTTTCACTGTTTGACTGGTTAAAATTTGGTTCATTGAAACTGGATTAATCGCAATTTTGTTTTGGACAGCCATAGAACTGATGTGTTTGAGAAAGTCAAGAGGCATCATTTATATTTAAAAGGCTTATTTTATTTTTATTCAACTGTCAACTATTGTATGTTATTGGATGGACTATATCTCCCATAGTGTACTTCCCAGTTGTCTGGTGGAACAAACAGTATGTTGTGGTCTGTGATCATCGTGGTTACACTTGATTTTTTTTGTTTCACCACTTGTCATATGTCATAGCATTTTTGTAATATCAAAGGTATATTTTATCTAAGTGCTATCATCACTTTGATATAATAAAAATGATCTTCCAGCAGTGAAATCCCTTAACAGAAGTACAAAATTCAGTCCATCTTATCAATTGTGTAATAACAAATCAATTCACTGCAAAATGAGGCCCCAAGAAAAAATCAGTCTGCGAGCTTCTGCCTGTTTGGAAAATTCTAGAAGTATGGACCTCCCTTGCTGTTGTGACACTGGTATATGTGTTTCTTTTCAGATGGTACTGGGTCGGGCTGAGCTGAAGGTGACACTGTCCACAGTAGCCCCTATGGTTCTGTGTTTTGCATTGGTGACTGAAACAGTGTTGGTAACACACCAGTGTCTTGGCTGCTGCAGATCAGCGCTTGCACATAGTCAAGGACTTCTCCATTTCCCACCCAACCCGCTCACACTGAGGTGGTGGTGGAGCAGCAAGATGCTGGGAGGGGACACAGCCATGAAAGATGACCCCAGCGGAACAAAGGGACATCCCACACCGCATCATGTTGCGATCATCAATAAGAGCTATCTGGAAGTAGGGGGAACATGATGCATTTGTGACTGTGGCATTTATCTTCTGAAGCAACCACGATGTGTGTTGATGTTCTGCTTCCCAGAAAGCGCCTGGACATCTCCCTGCTGACGGGGTATAGTGAATAAATTACCTTTTTTACTTTCCTTACATGTATGGCTTTTGTTTCACCTCTTAAACTGTCCTTTTCTCAGTCCACAATTCCTCTCACCTGCTATTATCTGCTTATCCTGCAGAGGAAGACAGCAAGTGAGCAGCTGTGTGGGTACTTGTTTTTTCGTCTGGGGTCAGTCCACTGTGGAGGCATATTTGTCTGAAGGGAAATTCTCTTTTAAGGCCCATCCATCTTATACAAAGATCAGTTTTGAAGATCAGATCTTTTGATATTTTCCCCATTTTTTTTTATTCCGTTGGGATCAGTAGCTCCAGTGATGTAGAAAAAGCTTTCCTATATAGCATTTTATGAGAATGATTTTTTTCCAAACCATTTAAAAATTGTGGTAAGTTTCTTGTCACCTTTCAAGAAGTTTAAATTTAAACTATGCCTTTTAGTGGTCAATAAGAAAGCTACTTTCATCTTACAGGATGTTTCTCACTGTCCCTCTCTAAAGAAGTATTAAAGAAATACTTCCAAGAGGGAGAGAAAAAAAATAAAATTAGTGTAGTCTTCATTTTAAGCCTCTCAGTAGAGCTTGAAATTAGTCTCTACATAAGCACTGAATTTAGCTGAAAAAAAGTGGTATTTCTGATATATAGAATGCATTAACAAAGATAATCTACAAGGAATAGCCATGTGACTGATAACAAATAATTGGATCCTTTGAAGCATGGCACCAACATTTGTCTGAGACTCCCCTGAAGGTAGCTAATGCTCTGAATGGGAAGATGAAGGTGAAGCATGAACTGCAAAGGCAAGGATCAGTTCGGAAAGCTGTCTGTGGAAGATCATGGTCTTGGGAGAGAGGCAGGGAAAGCTGCAGAAATTTATAGCTTTGGAGACACTCTTCAGTGTGGAAGACAATTCATTTTTTCCAGCCAGTAGAAAAAAATGCTTTCATCATTCCTCTTGTGTACCTGAGCAAAATAACTTTGCTGAGACCACTGTAGCCAAAGGAGTGAAATCAATGCATATTATTTTTGACTGCCCCTCTTCCCATTCTCCTTTTTCCCCAGCTGACCACACTGAAGGTCTTCTGGAAGACAGTGTGACTGATGTGAGTGTGGCAAATGGCTCTTGCTTTTCTTCATCTTCCTTGCTGGTAAGTTATAAAATTAAGGCCTTTTAAATCAAGTTATTATTTCCAGGAGTTTTAGCTTTCTTTATCTCATTAATATTAACTTGTCATATAGATATCTTTGTCTCTCAGCATCACTGTACACATACGTAGTGTAGAGGAAGGATCTGCAAGAGTCTTCATCTTCAGTGCCAGTCATATAGACACAAGACCCTACAAAGACTTTTAAACTATTAGTAGAAGGTTTGCTTGCAGCTGAAGTCTAATTGTGAGTTATATATATATATATATATATATATATATATATGTGAGTTATATACTTGCTGTATATAAAGAACTAACTGCACTTGATGCTCTTACTAATCACAGGAATAAATCCTGTGCCTTAGTGGGTAAACCAGTCTCCAAATCTCTTGTCTTTTTGAATATTTATCAATTACAGTGCCATGAGAACTTTTGCTAAACAGAGCAAAAGCATCTGCACAGATAATTAATCTGTCATGTTTTCCTATACATTTACTATCTGCATATCTGCATCTGAGCTAATTGACCAGAATTTCTTTGGTGGACAAAAATAGCACTCCTGAAGGGCAAATACCCTCCATTGTCCTTATTTTTATACCCGTCACACTGCCAGCTTCCTCCAGTGTTGTGGAATATGAAGACCCCTCTTTTATCTTGTCTATCCTACAGAGATATATCCAAGCCATTTTATGAATTTCCTAATTTGCATAATCACACTTTTTATATCTAGATGCCTAATTTTAGGTATGTATTTTAAAGTGTTGTCTAACAATCTTAGCGATTTTTAGTGACAGCTCTGGAGCTCTCCTTCCTTTTCACTGTCTCTCTACCCATCCAGCCTTCACCTGAACCTCATGTTCTTCACCAGATTTTGTAGGCCAGGCTGCTTAAGGTCAGGGAGATGTGACTTGTTTAAGGCCAAATTACCTTGTTGTCAAAATGCTCTTGTCCTTTGTCTTGCACACAAGACTGCTAAAGCAGTTTTTAATGGATAAGGCATTTTCTGCTGATGAGATAGATGTTAGCAAGAGCAACTATACAGCAAGCTATTTATTTCACCACCACAAACTGTGTTAAATGTGTAATATAAAAGCACTATTCTGCTTTGACAGGCAACGGGAGCAGTGTCACACTACAGCAATATGAAGAAATTTAGAGCTGTTAGGATCAAATAACCTTTAAGTTTTTGATTGGTTAGATGTCTTTTTTAACCTGCAACTTTAAATTTTTCTTTCCACGAACTTCTATGCTTTTTTTCTTTGACATAAAGTTTACTTCATTTTTCATAATATCATCAAGAAACTGGAATATCAAGACTGAGTAACAACAAGGAACAGACTTGATGGTACTGCTGATTTCTCTTGGCACAGTGAGCAAGCTGATAAGTGCAAGACGAAAAGTGGCTGCAGAAAAAAAAATAACCAGGTGCAACATTGGCCAATTCTGTCAGAATTATGAAGAGTATGGAGGGTGTCTGAACTCCTGACCCTCAAGAAGAGTTTCACAGATTAACTAGTTATCATTACAGCAGGTGCTGTGACTGTATTTGAAGACTGCAAATAGACAATTAAGAAAGAAAAAAAATAGTATTGATTTTCTGTGTATGGATTTTGCATGCAACATTTCTTCATGTTACTTTTAATGTGAAAATGGCATTAGGTGTGTTTTACCCTCTTCAATTCAGTTATAAAACTGTCATGATTTTATTTCTTTGACTTCAGTATTTCCCACTGCAATCCAGTTAGTCGATCAGATTTCCTCAGTATAAATCAGACATGATTTTTAAATATTCCTGTGTTCTGTTAACACTGACTTTTCTGCAGCATCTAATGGCTGAACATTCATGTTTACGAAATACACATCTAATTTCTAGAAAGTTGCCTAGTTTCATAGCAGTGGGTTTACTTGTGTAAATTAGGATCATTATAGCTGAAAAGCTGGGGAAATTATCAAAAAACTGCAAAGAACAAAGTCTGTACGATGTAGCATCTATCATTAGGTGAACATGGGAAATTATGTCATTGTGCTATTTCTGCTTCCGTGACTGTTTGCTCTTTGTTTTTTCAACTCTGTGTTCGTAACATTTGGTGTCTTCATTTGCCTTATAAATAAGCCATTCTGGGACAAAACAGAAACTTCTTAAAATGATAATATTACTTCATTAGATTTCGGGTCATGCAGAAAGCTTAACTACATCAAAACACACTAGTAAGGAAATAATGCTGTATTTATTTTTCTAACACAACATTTGCAAACAAAGTTTCAAAATGTTTTGGGTTTTTTTTTTCCTTCCATGGAAAACTGCACCTGAAAAACAGTGAACATTTTGCTATTCACATTAATATATCAATAGTGCATAAAAATAAAATATTTTTATTTGATAATTACAGTATAAGGCTGCTAAAAATAAGGAACATGGACAGAATGCTGTCATATTTTTCTGGATCAGATACATTGAATTAGATGCTTTATTACATTGTTTCAGGAGATAGCATTTCCACTATCATGAATGAAGTTCATGTTATCTTGTTAACGAGTTGCTTATATAATATAATTTCACAATTTTTCTATAACATTTGTTAAAAATAATGCTTTCCTAGAAGGGGTACCTGAGAGAGGTATTTTTCTGATTGCTATATTCACTCCACTAAAATGTTTCTGTGTTACCTACTGAAAGCTTAGTATGGAAATGAAAAAGTTGTCATTTCACAAAATAACACATTATGCCAAAATTTAAAACATTTTTGTATTCCTTTCTACTATGAAGAAATTATTTCAAAAAAGTTCACAGAAACAGTGGTGGATTGACATTGTAGGTCATTATGTTTCCTTTCTGTCACTAAGGTATTTATTCCCTTATTAGCATAGTTTCTGAACAGCATGCAGTTGCTGTTACCTGTCTGCTGATACTCTTCTGAGGTAAGATAGTTGCTCATCATCAACTGCTTCCTGATAATAAGCCCATGGGTGAGAAGTTACATTGAGAAATGACAATTTGAGGCTGTCTTGGATTTATTTATTTATTTACTTAATCACACAAGGTGAGAAGTGCTTAAAGAGAAAGTCAAAAGAAGCTTTGGTTTTGTGGGGTGGTAAGTTCTGAAACAAAAAGCAGCATGTGTGGGCATGAAGGCCATCCATCGGGCTGCTACTGATTGGAGAACCACAGTGATTTCCCCACTGGCATGCACCTCTGAGCTGAACATATGTAAAAATCACAGCATGGCTGTGTAAATCTTATTCTGAATTCCATCCCTGCCTGTGTATTAATTTGACAAAAATCGTGGATGTGCTCATGTGCCTTCCTGGACAGTGATTTCCACATTTTCCAGCCAGCAAGAGAGGAGGTTTTTGCTTCTGCTTACTGACCCCACTGAGAGCAAGAAGGATTTCAGATGAAGCTTGCACAGCATACAGATAAATTACAATATGCTGCATAAGGTTAAAAAAGTGAAAGGGGCCAGACTCAGGTAGTTGCTAATATTTATGTGTAAGACTGAGGAGCTGATTTAGTCTGACCCTATGCCCCTGTCCATTCAATGAAGTCTCTTGATACAGTTCATTAACTGATTTTCTGGGTGGGGGTTATGATTTGAATGGAGAATACCTTTTTAGTTTCTTAAATTAGATTATGCTTTCTGCCTGCTTCCTTTGCAGGACCACTGACTAAGATTTGACTCCTTTATTTGCAGCTCATTCTTGATTTTAAAAATTGTATTTAGCAGGATAATTGAGATAAAGCACATTGCTGTAGCTTCAGTTTTTCATGTTCTGTCTTTATAATACCTAAAATTCTTATGAGGGATAAAGAACTTACACAGACTTCCCCCAAGGACCAGTTGTACCTTAATATTTAATTCAGTTATTTATGGTAATAATACTACTTGCCTTTTTTTTTTTTTTTTTTTTTTCCCCAAAGATATTAGATTTAATACATCAGAAATGCTCAATTGACATCTCCCGGTGCTCTAAGTTACGGAAGAATAAAATGTAAGATGAGAAGAAACCCAGACTGATAAATGAAGATTCTACCTGCACCAAATCAGGAAAATGGCTACTTCAGGGGAAAGAGTAAACAAATTTCTATGGGCCTAACAAGCAGCAGGACTCTGAATGGTGATACCATTGTTTTTTTATTAAACACATCACACAGACCAGAGCAATCTTCTGCTGTCAAATAATATACATGGATATCTCTTAAAAATAATAATACACTTATAGAACATTTTATTGATATCTTTGTGATACGCTTATCATCAGAGACATATTTGTTTATTTGGAACTCCGAATTGTTTACTATTTTTATTTTGATAGTGAATAAAATGGCTCTGCAAAGACTTCTCTATTAAGTGCATGTTTTTTTGTATTACACATATTTATAACCTTCATATTTGAGAAGTTAATGTATTTAATGTATTAACTGTCAGTTTGTGTACTGTATTTAATGTATGTACTGTATTTAACATAGCCAGAATAATTTTTCAATAAAACAGCATTGGCATACCCAAAGACCACAGATATGAGTGAAAAAAGGCTTCAAGAAGGCCAAGCTAGCTATGCAATTTGACAGGAGCTGAGCAGAGATTTAGAGGTAGCCGATGATGAGTCATAGTTGACTTTCCATTTAATCAGCTTGGGCTAAATGAGAAAAGACAAACATAAAGAAATCTCAGAGCCATAAGCAATTAAAGAAGGGGCTTGCAGGTTCACCAGGAAATACAATTCTTTCTTGATCTTCTCAAACTAAGTACATAGATATCATACTTTCATGTACTTTATACTACTTCTGATTCTCAAGAAAAGGATTGTATTTCTTTCTGTGTACAGTACCACTCCAAATGAGCTAATCTGTTTGATGTCAGCAATTATCAGGGCCTTATACTACACTAAAAAGGAAGCTGAGTTGTTTTCCAAGTTCCTCTTCACTATGTATTATACTCAATAAAAGTTCCCTTTGAGTCCTGCTTTAACTGTCCTCTCAAGTAATTTCAGACTCTGTAATCTCAGACTTCAAGGTTTTCTTGTTGCCTAGAGAGCTTTTATTGCTACTTACCTAAACAGGTTTATATGGGCTATGGAGTTCTTGTGTTGCTGGTTAGATATCAAATTACTGCTGTAAAAATCTCTGGGTTTAAGTAAAATTGTGAGTTCTGGATGAAGTTGAAAGATGTCAGCAGCAAAATTACTAGATTAATTACATACTATTCCTTCTTAAATGTTCAAACATTTTATTTTCATTTTTGTGGATAATTATTTATTGTGAATGCTTATTCAGAAATGAAAGAACAGCAATTACAGCTGTAAATATTTCTGTAAATCTGTCACAGATATGAGTGACAAAGGAAAGATGTTTATAACCATTAAAAAATTATTCACAAATACCTTAAATTCTGAATATTATGGACAAGTCTCTCTCCCTGTTAAAAAGGTTCAGGTCCACCGGTGAGGTGTCAAAACCAATAAATGTGACCATTCACTCAATATGGTTACTCTTAATAAAATTTCTAAGTACAATCTCTTTCCCAGCTGAAGTTTATGCCAACTTGCAAAGAGAATGATGAAGTAAGAAGTGTTATTTTTTCACTGACAGCTAACAGAATAAGATTATTCTTGTTTTGCTTTTGTAATAAACTGATCACTTGCCACTATTTTACCTCAGTGTTTAACAAAACGTAATGAAGAAAACCTTCAAGTGCACAGTTTATGCTGGAGTAGCTGTAGTACTGTGAGGATGATATTCATAGAATTACAGAATCATAGAATAGTTAGGTTTGGAAAAGACCTTAAGATCATCTAGTTCCAACCCCACTGCCATGGGCAGGGAGAGCTTGCACTAGACCATGTCACCCAAGGCTTCACCCAACCTGGCCTTGAACACTGTCAGGGATGGTGCATTCACAACCTCCCTGGTCAACCCATTCCAGTACCTCACCACCCTAACAGTAAAGAATTTCTTCCTTATATCCAATCTAAACCTCTGCTACAAGTTTCAACCCGTTACCCCTTGTCCTATCACTACAGTAAAGATTTTAATATTGACTAGAGGAAAGCTTTCTAGAAGTTTATGTTAATGCCAAAGTTTGCAGGCTTTTCTCATTGTCTTTTGTGGAAGGAACTTAGAGATTTTGAGGGATTGATTCATTCATTAGAAAAAACTGATGGAGTAGGGATTTCCTCATTCAGAATGAAGATTCCCCATTGCTGTGTTGGTTCATCTTCTGAAATGAGAGTGCTAAATTTCTGATGGAGGAACTCCTTGTAGACCTGCTCACAGCAACTGGACCAATTGATGAGTATTAGCAATTTTTATATTAGTATTCCTGTAGCATCTGTGAGCTGTTGAGGGGATGCTCAGCATGCCTGGTGCTACATGAACCAAGGACAAAGGCACTCAAGCACTCAGGTCATTCCAGAAAGACAAAGGCAGAAAAGCCACATAAATGGAAACCCAAGAACAAAGGCAACATGCTCAAGGGAAACCAGACATGGTAGAGTTGGCATGTCCTCTGTAAGGATGTCCAGTTGTCCAATGTGCAGAATTCAGCACAATGAAAAATCTGATCATGCAGACTTAGCTGACAGATGAGCTTTAAACTGCCAAAAGCCTCTGCTGCCATATGAAGGATGTGCACAGATGTCATCATTATCCATGGCCTTTGTTTGTTGGGTTTTTTTTCCCCACTTTTGTGGATTAGCAGAAAGCCTAGGGAAACCGAGGAAATTCACATCCAAGATTTCCTTGAGTTCAGTTAATTTGATCCAAAAGATCTGTTTCTCTTGGACTAACAGAAACAGGCTGTTATTATTTCACCACCTAATGACAAATTCAACCATTGTCATTATTAATGTTGTTTCCAAATCTTGTTTGTGCCTACCTGGTTGCACTGACATGTGTTTTGTGGTGTTAGATTTTATTAATTGCTTCATTCACATATTTGTCTCACAAAAGACTAAGAAGCTTTTGTGAGCAGCAGAATTTGTCACCTGTGCAACCTCTGATGTCTGTACTAGTCAAGATCAGTGCTCATTCGACTAGGGCACTTTGGTTTATCTCCTTTCCCTAAAACCTCTTTTCATTGTATTTCCACCTTCTCTGTCCTTCTGGCACATGCACTTTTAAAATCAACCAGCAGTTTCAGTGGTTCTTAATTGCTTAAGCAGCATTTCCTTAACAAACCAGATGATGAAGGTGTAAGGAGTAGTGAGCTGAAAATCAACAACTGGGCAGCACGATGAAGCAATAGGTTAAACTGGAGTTTGTCAGCTATGTATGCTGTGATCAAAAGCATTATGGGAGTCATGCAGGACAATTTATTTCAGTTAACGTCTAAGCTGCTATGTGTTCCCCTACCTCCCTTCTCCCTCCACATTTTATTCTCTTATTTATGCATCAGAGACTCTCGGATCATAAATTCTGATTTGCTCCATAATGTATATCATTGTTGGGGTTATTTTCAGTCCAATTTCAAACATGTTGTGAAGACTATTACACAGGTTATAGATGTTATTGTTGAGAAGGTACCCGAATTCTTCTCCATCATAAATGCTTAGGAGGTGTCAGTACATTTTATCATGACAGCAGGCTTTCTGCACTTGTTTCTGTTTCCAGAGACATTACTGGAGGACACAAATCTTTGATATTACAGGAGAAGGCCAGTGGAACTGCAAAGTTGTAGGGCAAGCTCTTTCTCTTGTCATTTCTCAAGTCATTAAAGTCTCTCCACTGCTCTTGCTTTCAGGGTCCATTCAATGGCTTGCTGATAGAGAATATTTTTGTTCACATGCAGAGATTTACTGTTGTGGGTTGCTGAGCACCAGGAAGAGTGACTGCACAGGCCTACCTCCATCCATGCTGAACAACCCTGAAACTCCCCAGTCCAGAGGACAGTACAGAATAAGAATGAAGGGAAACATGTCCTTGATCTGCTGGTACAATAAAGGGCACTTTCGTTTTCTGACCAATGCCTATTCACCAGTTCAACAAGGTAAGCAACGTTCCTACTGCTCATCTCAAAAGTGCACATGCTTTATGTGACAAGGCAAAATGAGTCACTGAGTTTTAAAATAAGGCTGACCAAAGAGCTCGATTGCGATATCCTAGATAAACAATAGCAATAGTGATTATTTCCCTTTTGTGTCTTCCTAAGCTATTCTCTTTTCCCATACAAAGGTTAAAAGCCTACTGCAATGCAGCCTCTTCTCCTGAGTTAGTGGAAGCAGTGTCCTTTTATGTATAAAGATTATATCTTTGCTGATGGTCAGAGAAGGGAAGATAGTTGTTGTATTACACTATACTAGCCCCATTTGCAGGGCATCTTACAGAATTGCTGCTACAGAAAGTTAATAAATGTCATGATGTACTTAGAGCTCTGAGCAGATCCTAAAATTAATTTATCTTATCCAGTAAAAACTTAGTCACAAACAAACATCTTTTTCCAGAAGTAAATATGATTAAGGCTTCCTATTGTATGTTAAATTGATTTAGCGGTTGATGAAAAGAAACCAAAGCAGATAACTTGAATAGTTCAAAAAATTGCAAAGAGCTTCTTGACACTGACATCTTTTTGAAAGTATACAGATGGTTTTAAGACGGTTTGGAAACTTCTGTAAGATGCAGTATGATTAGCTAACTCTTTGAAATTAATCTTTCAGTGAAAATCTTGATTCAGTTTCTTTTCAGTTTTATTATTCAGATTTATGTATAACTGCATGAGACAGGTGAGAATAACCTAAATCTTTAACTGTAAAGCCACCAATTCAAAGGCATCTTCTGCACTCATGTTCTGAATCCTGAGTGACTCTCACATGTGTTTACAGACTGCAGAAGCAAAGTTAAGGCCTTGAATTACTGTATGGTAAGCCAAGAGGTTCACTTAGTGTGTTGCTCAGCGCCTTGCCAGAAGGCTCATTACCTTAGCAAAGTGTGGCTGATCCTGAGGAGTTCTGCTGGGCAGTCCAGCACAGCAAGGACTTGGTGACTCACATGGACCAGTGTCTGAGCACAAATGCTGAAAATACGTACGTGAAGGAAATATGACACTTTGGGGACCCTGCTGAAGCCAGTCCCCAGAGCACTGTTGCTCCCTACAAGGGGCATGGAATTAGATTATTCAGCTGCACTAACTGGACAAGAGTTATCACTACACATCACTTGTTTTTTATAGGCTAGCACAGAGCAATTTGGTTCTAATTCATAAATATTACTAAAAAATACTCTGTTTTCAAGTTAACAGTGTTAACTGTTAAAAAAGGAAACAAAAGCAGACTCTGCACTGGCAGCATCCTTTACAAGGAGCACACAGAGGTGTGGCTATGCTGTTATTCTTGTGATTGACCTTGGGTTTGTTTTGGCAAACATGGGACTGTGTGAGGTAGTTTATGATGGACAAGACCTGCCCAACACATTGCTCACCAAATGCTGGTTGGGACAGTTGACATAGTTCACAGTGAATCAGAGCAGAAAACAGGGACTGCCTTTTTAAAGAGTGGTGCTGGGGAGAAGAGAGTCTCTAGTGGAGAGCTGGGAACAGATGGAGACTCGGTAGGAAGGCAGGAGAGCAGATTGCCTGCCTCTAATTTGGCATCTCCGTAGTCAGTGCAGCAAAGCTAGTTTAAACAACCTTAAAGCTGGACCACCGAAGTGTCCTCTAAGGCATGTAAATATAGAGGAGGAATCTACTGTCCTTGAGGAAAGCCTGTAGCACAAACGTGCTGATGCAAGTGCATTAGATGGGAGAGGAGGCAGGGACAAAGGGGAATAAAACCGACACAGAGTAGGACAGAAACTGGCATCAGTGGGATTGCCTGACAATGCATGGTGTGTGTGTTTGCACTGGGTAAATGTTGGCAGGGGTGGAGGAGGCCACGGAGAGAAAATCTTAAAAACGTAAGGCAAGAGTTGGTCAAAACAAAACAGAATGACAAAAGAGACGAATGTAGCTAATAATGAGCTATTTATTGCAATCCAGGGGAAAGTCAAGAGGGTAAATCTTGCCTTTACTTGGAGTGTAAATCCCACCCAAGACAGAGGCACCAGGAGGGCAGTACACTTGTCAGAGCTGATCTATGAATACTATTCTTAGATGCAGCAGGTTATTTATTATAGATGTTTTGAACCAATGTGTCATAATACATCATCTCAGATGCTAAAGGATGAGTTTTATCTTTAGTCTTGCAAAAATGTCCTGCTTACTCTGCTATCAAGCGTGAAGTTTCTGCCTAGAACAAAATTCAGTGGGGTTTTTGATTTCCCTAAAGCTTTAACTTGAGTTAATTTTCCCTTGTGTCTGTATTACAGAAGAACTGAGAAACCAAAAGAGATTGGGATTGGGACCCCCAAAGAGTAAAAAAAGTTACCCCTGTTCTAAAGCAGGTGAGGTATGCGCTGACCCAAATGTCCCCATCTGTGGGAAAAGGCTACATTTTTGTTTTTCCACTCCAGATCTGGTGCTCCCTTTCCCAGCATCTCCATTACTATATTCTAGAAATAGCTACAATCTTTCCTATTCCTCAGATGAAGCAGGATGGAGCAGGCAGTAACCTCACTTGCTGCACAGAATGACAAGAATGACAGAATGCACAGAGTGACATCTTTAGCAAAAACTTGTTGAACCCAAGATATTTTTAAGTAGCTTCTTTCTGAGAAGAGCTTTCATACCTGCTCTCCTCACCAACCAGCTCTACTTAAAAGCTAAGTAGACAATAGCTAAGGGTAGAAAACAAAGCTTGGGACACACATGCAATGACTAAATTGCTGAAAATGTCACGTTGGCATCTCACAAGTGACTCGTGAGAAGATGGGAGATGTGGAGGAATCACAATTGTATGAAGCAGTTATGTAAGTAAGTCTCTGTGCAGTTATTAGCCCAGGAGAAGCTGGAGTGAGGAGTGTCCAGTGACAGTCTAGTTTCCTGAAAAAATCAGCTTGTGGAATTAGCCAGGAAGTGGAAAGTCTGAGGATGTAAACATAATGTTAAAAAGTATGGTTCAGGATGGGGAAGCTTATGGTTTTTTAACTAGAAATTTCCATACGTCCTTTGTGAGACTACATTTCGAACTCAAAAGCTGATGGCTGCTCGTGGTGGCAGCATGGCAGCCAGCACTCTTTCCAGCACACAGGCAAAGACAGCGCAGGCGGTGCATTCCCTGGAGTGCTGCCAGAGATAGGAACACAGCTATACTAGGGGAGAACCAGGAGGGGAAATAGCTCATCAGATGTGCTGGTGAGTCAGCTGGCTTGGGACTGCTTGCCACAGAGACCTGCAGCTAGGGATGACCCAGCTCTGGCATTTGTCTTCCCTGGAGAGGTGGCCTATGCCTACAAAACAAGTCTAGGGAAGGCTATAAAGACAATGTGCCTGTAAAGCTATTTGTATTTTCAAAACAGGGGAATGTTACATGGAATACAATAGAAAGTGAGAGAGAGTATATGGTACCAGCTTACCTGCCACTGCAGTTTTTTAAGGGTTGCAAATACAAAGCAAATTGCAAAGGAAATATAAATCCTCCAAGAAGTAGAGAGGGGGAGGAAAGAGAAGAAAGCAAGAGGAAAAAGGAGGGGATTTTTCTGTAAAACACTGGCACCAGGAACATACCCTTTCCTGAGCTGCCCAGGTAGGATGGCAAGTGATTTTGCAACACTGATGCAGGCTGGTGGTGTATCAGCCCGTTTTACCTCATGCTGGACAGATTTTTGTAGGACTCATTAAAAGGATCAAAAAAACCCAGAAAAAAAACCAAAAAAAAGCACTATAGTAAGTATATGAATGTAATGAGAGATGTATTTATTTGTTTGATTGCTTTTTTTCTCAGCCCTTGGGATACATTTAAACCCAGTTTGAGGAGGCAGAGGTGAGAGTATATTGAACAATTTAGAGGTGATATCATTTTGGCCTCTTGTAAAATCAGACTATTAAAGACCGCAGATAAATTGCTGCTTGGCTCAGCTGTAACATGACATTTAGTATGTGTCATACATCTTGCTTCAAAATAGAGCCCGCCAGCTAGGACAGCACAGGGGGCTTGACAGAGATAATGGATGGAGTGAGACTCCCAGCTGAAGGAATGAAATGGTAAAGTCTGTAATCAAAACGTGAGGAGCATTTTAGGGATGATTGTAAAATGAGTTGGTGAAAGAAGGGCAATGAGAGTTTGAAGACTTGAGAAATGAGAAAGCCCAGGATTGTACCCATGTTGAAAGAATGCCGAGAAAGGATGCAACCAAGTCTGTGCTTTGTCAGACCTGGAGAAAAATAGTGTTGTACCTGGAGTAAATAGGGATCCTCACTAGACAGTGTGCCATAGACACTGAGCAAGAGGTGGTCCCACACCCAGGAGAGCTGACCATCAAACCCTGGAGGGACATAAAGTCCAAAGTTATGGAATAGACTCCTATACTGTAAGTTTTTATTCAACCTTCCCTCCTACAAGGAGCTTTTCCCCTGGATTGGGAAAACATGGAGGACAGAAATAGTAAATCAGAGAAGAGGTAGGGGGGTTTCTTGGGAGAGTGTTGAACTCACAAATACTGCTGTAGTATTGGAGAAGGCTAGGACAGAGGGAATGGGGCCCGTTCTTGGAGTAACCTGCTCTAGGCACCCATCTTTGCCTATGCAAAGAGGGGTTGGTAGGTAGGTGCAGGGGACTTGTTGCCTTACCACAGATTTCTGCAGCAGGCAGCGTAGTCTTTCCCCATGATGAGCTGAAGTATCTAGCCAGCTGACCAGGCAGGGCAGGAAGCATCACTCACAGGAGGAGAAATGTGTGCTTAGCGCCACTGAGCAACCTAACCGTACATCTGAGCTCTGGCTCCCTATAGCAGCAAGGAGGCCGCTTCTCATTTCAAAGATACTGTGGTTGTGGCTCCTTCAACTCACCACCAGCATCACCTCTGTCTTGACTGGGTTGAACCAGTTGCCTCCTGCTTAGTGTATTTTCCTTTTTTTATCAGTTAACACCCAGTGGCATGAAGGCAGTGTTGCTCTTGCCTTCCATGGGTGGAGATAAGGGATTTAATTTCAAAGGACTCATTTGGGACCTTCAGAACTCAAAGCATA
The DNA here is from genome assembly GCA_025629905.1 of Lorius lory. Taxonomy (NCBI): domain Eukaryota; kingdom Metazoa; phylum Chordata; class Aves; order Psittaciformes; family Psittaculidae; genus Lorius; species Lorius lory. The sequence goes on from JAOSLQ010053328.1 coordinate 25,847, forward strand.
AATTGGCAAGTCACAGCTCTAGACATGATTACAACACATTGGGAACCAACAGAGGAAAGACTAATACTGCCTGTAGGGGGCTGATACTAATACTCTAATTAGTCCCCTAATAGAGGGGACTAATACTGCCGTGGGTCCACGGCCATGTGTGTTTTTTTCCTAACATATGGTAAAAGTGTTTTTGTCTAATGCCTCTCCATTTCCAGCTGACAAATGACCCCTCTTCTTACCCTACCACTTGCTCAGTGCACTACCAAGAAAAAAAATAATCAAATTCGCATCTCTGTTACAGAGAACTTCCCAGTTTTAGGTCAGAAACTGTCAATAAGATTTCTTTTCTAATAGACTGTATATAGAAACCATATGTTTTAATTGCTAGACCTATGGATTTCAAACTGTTGTGTTTCTAATTGATGCAGGAGTTATAATTAAGAGAAAAAGTGGAGAAATTCCATGCCCGTTGGCAGTTGAAGCCTTTGCTGCTCACCTCAGCTATATCTGCAAATACGATGACAAATACAGCAAGTAAGTAAGAATATGGGTGTGTGTATATTTCTCTGTTGCTGAATTGTTTGAGTACTCCATGTTGAGATGCAGCTGAGGGCCCAATCCTGCTTTCAGGGTATTAATATCTAACAAAATTCCTGTTTCAAGTCAAAAGACCAGAAGCTGGGTCTGCACGAGCAGGAGCTGCATTGCTAGTGTTGTTTCTGGCTCTATCTACATATCCACCTGTCAACAAAACTTGAGACTTATGTTCTTAGCATCTTGACTTTGTAGAAGCGTTGGGAAGATGAGCCTGCAGACTGATGTTCTTGGCCACGTCAAATTGAAGGCTTAATCAGAGATTTCAGCAAGGGTCTACTAGCTTTACAACTCTCTCAGGCTAGCTCAGCTCTTCTCCCCTGTCTGCAGATGGTGTTTCGATGATTATCTGTCCCAAAAAAAGATGTTCAGTTATGGATGTAAAGCTGATCTAGATGACCTGGGACAGCAGAATGTTGGTCCTTTAGCCTCTGAATTCCAGTTGTGGTCCTTCGTGTTAGCTCTTAGTGTAGCAGGGAGAGACAGAAATGAGCAAGAATAGCAGTGATGAAGCTTGGCTGTGGGAATAGTGAAGAAGTGCAGATTTCAGGAACTAAAAATTGAAAAGAGAGAAAAAGCAGCAGGGATTTTTCTAAGCCAGTTCTGGGCAAGGCAGCAAGAATTCAGTAGAAGAGATGAAAGAGGAGGAGGTGGCTGCTGGAGACTGATGCTGGGATCTTATCTGAGGAAATCAATATGAAAAATAGGTAAAGTAGTAGATTTAAATGGTTACTAAAAAAATGGTAGTAGGAAAGTTGAAAATCTTATGACCAAAGAGTGGTCCTAGATTTAGTCACAACCTAAATATAAGGATGTCAATCCTTTCTAGTTCTGCCTTATGGTTTATTGCTCCACATACCAGCACTGCACGCTCTAGCTCTACCCCCACATCCTCCCACCTGCTGTTGACAGCAGCAGAAATCATTCTTTGCTTGCAACAGAGATAAACAAGAGGAGAAGCATCAGCAGTCTTCCCTAAGCTGTAACATAGTGTGCCTGAGGCATTTATTTTAGTTAAAAATTTAAGGGATTCAGACCCACAGCTCCCATCACGTGGATGTTTGTCATGGATAAGCTCAAGGAGTCTGTATCGGTGCTCTTATGTGGAATTCTGTAGAGAAGAGTGTTGCTGAGGCTTTGCTTCTGAGATCAAGGAAGTTTCTTCTTTTAGAAACTACTATACATTCCCAAAATTGTGCAACTTAACTGTAAATAGCTGTCAAAATACATTGTACAAAACCTCTTAAGATGATACTTGCATTAGGTATTAAGTCC
>JAOSLQ010053329.1:0-11439 GCA_025629905.1 Lorius lory
ACCAAGCACCTTGTTGTTCTTCATGTGCCCCAGCATGCTTTCTAGGAGAATCTGCTCCAAGATTTTGCCAGGCACAGTGTTCAAATATTTAATTTTGGAGTCACTTTAGCCTAGAAAACATCACTGTGAGGTACACCAGTTTACTGGGTAAATGGTAAAATATAGTAAGATGAAAGAAAAAAGATTCCTGTATCTGATTGTTGTATAGCACTCAAAGATCCTATGCTAAACTAGTAGAAATCATTTGCTTTCTTTCATACTCTTTTGGCCTCCTGAGATATGAAGAATACTTGACCTCATGCTCTTACCTCCATTTCATTTTTTTGCCATTGTGTTTTTCTAAAGTATTTCCCACTGTACTACTGAATAGCAATCAAGTTTTCCAAAGGTCCTGAAGCTTCATGCATTACTGACAGCAGCTTGCTGCAATATCACAAAAGTTGTGAACGAATTGTTACTGAGTTTATACTGAAGTGTCTCTCGTTGACCAGTTGAGATCCAGTCCACACTATATAACCATCTACAGCCCTTAGTATCATATGACGTTGCATGGTGCAAAAATACACTATGTAGGAGTGAGAACTAGGTGGTGAGATGGAGGAAGAAGGGGGAATAATTTGGTGGTAATATGTGGATTAGAAAATTAGCTAGCATAAAGAATACTTAAACCCTTCATTTTTACCAGTAATCCCTTAAGGCAACCCAAACAGCTTACTTTTAAGACTACTTGTGACCCTTATATGAAATATTAATCCTCATTTTAGTCGGACAAACAAAAGCGTAACTCCAGGAACAGTGGTACCTAGGCACCATTTCGGTTGCTCCAAACCAGTTTCTGAAAAGAACAGATATTGCAAAATTATTTCTACTCATAAGGAACTATTATAGAGATTTTTTATTTTTTTTTTGGCTATAAAGTTACAACATTTCAACTAGGCATTACTCCTCTAGATCTATAATAAAATGTGGATCTTTTGGAAAGACACCCATTCTTGATTTAAAATAAGCAGCATTGAACATTGGCAAACACATCCTAGAGATTGAATGGAACTGTGCCAAATTACAAGCAGGTGAAGAGATCTGAATTTTAGAATATAATTTACTTTATTAAAAGAAGAAACATAAGAAGCCTACTCATAAATGATGGCTCTGTTAACACTAAATTCTTCTTTAGACTCTGATCTTTCACTTTTACAATAAGGGTCTTTCTAATTGTAACAGATATCAAATCCCAGTGAAGTGAAAGCAGATTGTATTGTTTCTGTTAAGGATGTATAATTCAACTTTTTCAAGACATGCTTGTACAAACCATTCTCTTTAGCTAAATAGAATCATATTTGGCTATAGAATCAATACATAAATACAAAAAATATGTTGAAGGCTCCATCTTGTACACTGAGCATTACAAATTGCAAAACATTACAACAAAATGACATTTGCCTACCTAGAGTCTTTATTAGGTTTTGTTTGTTTAGGAAATCCTAACTTTTTACAATGAATTTATGAACTTTTATTAAGTTCACACAGAGAAAAAATTTGACAAAATTCTTCTGTAAGTTCTAAGTGCAAGATAATTTCCCCAGCCTCTATTTCCCACCCACAGATTATATTACTCTTATGACCCTGGCCACTTTATAAGACATCAGTTTGAATATGATAATTCAATTACTCTATGCACAGTCATACAGGGTTTTTTTTAATACAGAATTGGAGATATGAAATATGTTAGAAATTATAAAGCTTTATTTTATGTCAGAGAACCTAAATATAAATCCTTGTGTGAAAAGTTCATACTTGAAATTGTTTTAGCTTGAATATTAACTACAAGAAGCTTTTGAAGAATCATGCCTTACTATGGCAAAGCTATTGTTGATGTCAATGAAAATTCCTGCTGCTGGTGACATAATTTGGGCTGCTATTTGCAGCACACTCAAAAGTTACCATGGGTTTGTACTGAAAATTATTCTCATTTTTTCTAATAACTGAATAGCTATTATTCACACCAGTGGAATAACTTATGAATCAAAGTACTCTTGCAGGTTAAACTGAAGGTCATAATCTATAATATACGTATTCCTGAACTTTCTGTATGTGCAGTAAACAGCATAAAATATCTGTGAACTCTCTTGGTTATTATTTTTGTAAATTTAGTTGAGTAAACTAATGCATTCTTTTACATTTTAAATGTAAAAATGTTAATTATAAATCTATTTAAAAGAAGTAAAAAAATAGTTATTTCTTGCAAACTTATTATAAAGATATTTTTAAGTGAAATACTTTATTAATTTAAAAGCCATTGCAAATATGATTATGGAAGGGATTACTCATGGAGAATAAATTATGTAAACCTGTACCTGAAAACTTTAATGTTCATTTAAACTATGTAAGTTGGAAAAGAAAGGGTCTAAGTTTAAACAAATTTTTGTGCATACCTTAAAATGCCAGTTCTGTTGCTCATTCTTGAAGTAGAAGCACTGAAGGGATGAAGGAAAAAATGCCTACTATATGTGCTGGAACTGAAAAACAAATGTCATATCAAGGTCTACCATTTGGCTAAATTAGGTGTTAATGATTTGTAACAGCTTTGAGTCAGCTGTTAACATCTGTTATGACAACCAAATCAAAGAGTCAATTAAAAAAAAAAAAAAGAAAAAAAGAAAAAGTTTGCAATTAAAAGAGAGAAAATTTTGATTACCCAGTCCATCTGTTTGTCAGAGAAGGAATATTCCAAATCACACTTACTCTGCAATTTTACTTACACCAGTTTTAAATACTGTAAATGATTAAACTTTAACAACTTCTGTTGCTCATTATTTCACAGATCAGGAAGCAAATCATCTCCCTGTATGTATTATATTTTTATTACTCTTTGATTGTGGTCATATTTTTAAAATATGTAATGACAACAATTACTGGAAAAGTAACAATTTAGTATGTGAGCAACTGCATGGGAAAGGATGGATCACTGGATTTGTAAACCCTAGCACTCTATTCTGGAAAGAAAACTTGGACTAGTTACTTTTATTGAGACAAATTAAAAAATCATTCCTTAGTACTTTTACACTTGATCCCATGAAGATCCCATGAAAACTCTTCAATTGTTGTGATGGCTTTTCTACTGACCTCTCTCATTTTTTCATCATTTTTATTTCAGCACAAAGTAAAAGGGGGAGTAGGAGGGAATAAATATCAAATTAGGTATATGTTTTAAAATATTTTTACTAGAAGTGAAAAAAACCCGAACCGCAAGCCTATATATCAAAAAATCTGCAAAAGTTATTGTATGGTTTTAAGAATGTGTCATTAACATGTTATTTAAAAAGTGTTTTCAAAAAATCCAATTAAGCCATATCAGGATCAGGTCTTTTAAACTCTATGCCAGTGAAAATCATGTCCCTCTGTGATAAGCCATGCTTCATCTTTGTTGGTTTAAAGTGTCATATACACAAAATCAGACAGATACATGTGAATGATTTAGAAAAGATAGGTGGTTCATTATTTTGATAGCAAATTGATTTCTGTCAACTGTGTTTTTGTGTGTTTGGCTTTGGTTACCACAAATAGTTATGCAGCTGGATATTTTTGCTACAGTGATCTACCAGACAGCTCTTTTATTTTATTTATTTATTTATTTATTTATTTATTTTAATCAGGCACTGCCAGCTCTAAGATACCCTGTAAAACAGAATTCAGAAAACTGAGAATGGCATCTCTACCATAGTTTATCTGCTCCTCTTCCTATGCTATGGTCTTCTCTATAAGAATCCAATTTGTACATCTGTGTAAGTGGATCCTCCTCACAGTTCATGAAGTTCAAATCAGCTTTTTTTTTGTGAACAAAAATTGTTATCTGCTAATAACAATGCAACTGAGCTAATCAGAATCAGCAAGATTTGAGGCAGCCTGGGTTGCAGTGATCATGCACTGGTGGATTTCACAGTCCTAAGAGAAATGGGAAAGGTGAAAATTAAAGCCAAGACACTGAATTTTGAGAAAGCAAACTTTCAGGTCTCCAGGAATTAGTCAGTAGGACCCCTCGGGAAACTACCTTCAGAGACAATGGAGCAGAACAGAGCTGGCAGATATTTAAAGATGCTTTCCATAGAGCACAAGAGCTCTCAGTCATTGTATGTAAGAAATCAGAAAAAGGAAGGAAAGAGTCCAGAATGGCAGAGTGGAGACCTGCTGGTCAAACTAAAGGGCAAGAAGCAAATAAACAGGCTGTGGAAGCATGGATAGGTATCCTGGGAAGACTACAGGGATAACGCCTGATTGTAGAGCGATGGGGTCAGGAAGGCCATAGTGCAGCTGAACTTGGCAAGGGACACAAAGAATTGTAATGCGGGCTTCTATAAGTATGTCAGCCTGAAAGGAAGGTTAAAAAAAGCATAACACCACTCATAAAGAAGACTGGCAAACTGCTAACAACAGACAAAGAGAAGGCTGAGGTACTAAACTTTTTTGCCTCCATCTTCACTGTCAGTCTCTCCCTACACTTCTTGATTGGATGGATCTCAAGGGAGGGACTGGAGGAGCATAAGTGAATATCAGGTTCATGACCACCTGAGGAACCTGAACATACATAAATCTATGGTGCCTGTCAAGATGCTTCCCAGAGTCCTGAGGGAATTGGCTGATGTAGTTGCCAAACCACTCTCCATGATATCTGAAAAATCTTGGGAGTCAGATGAAGCCCCTGATAACTGGAAAAAGGGAAACATTGCAACAATTTTTCCATTTTTAGAAAGGTTAGAAAGGAGGACAGAGGGAACTTCCGACTTGTCAGCCTCATCTCTGTGCCCAGGAAGATCACAGAATGCATCCACTTAGAAGCTTTGTTAAGGCATACGGAGGACAGAAAGATGATTTATGTCCACCTGTATGGCTTCACAAAGAGCAAGTCCTGCCTGACCAACCTTGCAGCGTTCTGTGATGGAGTGACTACATCAGTGGACAAGGGAAGAAGTATGGATGTTGTCTATCTGAACCTCTGTAAGGCCTTTGACACAGTTCTCCACTACATCCTTCTCTATATGGGAGAGATAAAGATTTGATGGATTAACTGTTTGGTGGATAAGGAATTGGCTGGATAGTTACATCTAGAGTAGTGGTCAATGGCTTAATGTCCACATGCAGTTTGGTGATGAGTGGTGTCTCTCAGGGGTTCATACTGAGACCATTACTGTTTAATATCTTCATCAACGACATAGCCAGATGGATCGAGTGAAACTCTTAGCAAATTTAAAGATGACTCCAAGACAAGTGGTGTGGTTGACACACCTGAGGGACAGGATGCTATTCAGAGAGACCTGGACAAACTTGACAAATGGGCCTATGTGAACCTCATGAGGTTCAACAGGACCAAATGCAAGGTCCTGCAAGTAGGTCAGGGCACTACTCAATATCAGTACAGACTGAAATCAGCCTTGCAGAGAAGGACCTAGAGATACTAGTGGATGAAAAACTGGACATGAGCTAGCAATATGCACATACAACCCAGAAAGCCAATGGTATCCTGGCCAGCATAAAAGGATGCATAGCCAGCAGGCTGAAGGAAGAAATTCTGCCCAACTATGCTGCTCCAATGAGAGCTCACCTGGAATCCTGCATCTAGATCCTGGGTCCCCAGTACGAGAAAGGCATGGACTTTGTTGGAGCTTGGTGAGCATGGAGTCCAGAGGAGAGCCACAAAAATAATAAGGGGCTGTGCCACCTCTCCTATGACAAGAGTCTGAGAGATCTGGGGTAGTTTGGCTTAAAGCAGAGAAGGCTGCAGAGAGACCTTGTTGCAGCCTTTCAGTACTTAAAGGGGGATTATAAAACAGACAAGAAAGAAACTTTTCTCCAGAGCCTGTAGTAACAGGACATGGGGTAACAGCCTGTAATATCAATCATAGTGCTGTAATATCATATCAATAATATTTCTTGTAATATCATTTCAAGCCCTCTTTTCCCTAGCATATTCTCATAACAAGTTGATAATAAATCTGACAATGTGGTACTGAGTTCCTGCACAATTAGCATAGGGCACAGCTAACATAACCATGGCCTGCTATTAGCAACGACAACACAACTGTTATTATGCCCCTGGGTACAAAAATGTTATGCTACATTTGTACACCTAAGACTGGGTTCAAAAAAAGGTTGTAGTAAAGGCTGCTTCATGATACTTTTTCTTTTAGGGGTGCAGCAGGTCTTTATTTTTACTTCATGAGTTACTCTAGCAGTGTTCCTATTTCAGACATAGGGTGTCCTTTTAGGATGCATGACACACTGTTTCAGACAGCAAGCATTCTCACAATCCAGGGTAAGCAAATTAATGTGCTATATTTATTAGCGTGTTACAGCTAGTGTGTATAACAGGAGCTATATCCTTTTAATACGGGATTGAATGAAATAGGTGAACAGTTTCCAAACTCAGGATTTTTTCCACCTCCTTTTCTACACACCACTGAAGCATGCTTGCCGTATGTGTAAACTCAGAGGATGAAGAACTGGTTGAGATGGATTACTAGTCAATCGGAACTAACAGAAAATGCAAGAAGGAAAAATGTTGTGAGAGAGCACCATTCTAAGGCTGCTAGCAAGATCAGAGTCTCAGAAAACAAAAGTAGGTGCCAAAATCTAACACAGCAAGCAAGGCTAAAGGAGGACTTCAGAAAAGATGACACCATCAGATTGACACGAAGTAATAGTCTGGGTGGGAAGGGCAAAACTAGTAGTGTCACAGAGATGGGCATTGTCCCATACAGTCTCATCTGTGACAAGGTATCTCAGAGAACTAGCTTACTTTATGCTCCAGGATATGTATGGTATTAAGCAATTCTCAGTAAGAGATTTTCATTTACTGTGAAATTTATGCATGAGGTCTTTACAAGGCTTAATGTAATCAACTGCTGTTGGGTAAGAGGCTCTGTGATGTTTATACCCAGAAATATTAAACTGTGCAATAGAGGCAATACAGAAAAAGGGAAAACTGGAAGCAGTGTTAGCAAACGTCAAGTCAGTAAACTTAAATGTTGGCAGGCAGTGCCTTCTGCCTCTGGTTCTTTGTGTTATTCCCAGAGCATGCTGCTGGAACATGGAGAGATCTTTGGTAAGCCTCCTATTCTCAGTGAGCGCTGTACTCCTCTTTCACAGGCAAGGAAAAAGTTAAACATCTTTGTCAAATGTAATGGACACATCTACCTCATAAAAACTAACCACAGAGAAATGATCAGTGAGGCAAACAGGAAGGTGTAGTGACATTTTCTCTCTTTTGATCAGTTTTAAATGCTCCCTTTCTAACTGTACACAGCTGGCTGATTAGCAGCTATGATTTGTAACTTAGTTTTGACAGATATATGCAGCTACATGCGGGTACTAAAGCAGACTTATCACTCTTCAAGCACTAGCTGTTTTCATTTTAGATTGCAAAGCAAGAAATTGTTAGAAAAAGTGATTTTAACAGTACAGTTAAAGTACCGTTTACTTTCTATAATACACAGTCTTTTCAAGAAAGAGCAGGGTATCTCATTATTCTGGAAAGAAGGGATATCCAAGAGACAACATCTCATTTAAATGACAGTTTTCAGCCCTCATGCTGATTTTTTTCCATTTTCCAACACATTCTATTAATCTTCACTAATCATAAACTGTGGACATGAGAGGCAGAGACTGGAAAAGATAGATAATACACTCTAGGATAAGCCAAGAAAATGTGCAATTGTGTTAAGGAGCTTTATTTGGGTGGTTCATAGGAAATGGAGTGAGTGAAATGCAGGATAGCCTTAACCAGTTTATTTCAAAGATTGTCATGCTAGTGACCTCTGTACTGGCTGTAATGCAGTCTTTACCACATTTTCAGAAAACCAACACCAACCATGTGAAAATTCATTAAGAGACCATTTAAAGTGGAGGTCATGTTGTATACCTCTGTTCACCGTGCTTTATTATGTTAATTTTTTTAGTACCATTACCAAATGGGAAAAAAAAAGCCCGAACAACATAAACAAAATCAAATAAGCAAACAAACCCCCCACAAATACAAGCAAGCCAAGTTAGATTTGATTGTGATTGCAACTTTTGATCTTTATAAGAATTTAACAGCTTTAAACTTTAGAAAAGACAGAATTTGGAAGACTGCTAAATGGAAGCTACTATTTAAGCTGCTTCAGAAGTGGTACCTTTGATAATAATTTTAATACTTTTTTTCCTTCTCAATACTTTGAGTCTTTGTTAGCTGAAAGCTTCACATTGGAAATTTAACCTTCCGTTGTCATTTGTCTTGCAGCACTATTTCATTGTTTGGCTTTTTTTTTTTTTCCGTACAAGCATGCATAGGAATATAATCTATTTTAATTGCTTAATTGAAAATGGTTCTAGGGGAGTTTGATCTAAAATCCATGCAAATAATCAAGGGAAATATTTGTGCTAATTTGGGTAATATTAGGATCAGGTTGTAAGAGAGATGTAGGCTTAAGCACCAAAAAATTATTTTTGCTAATGTGGTTAGTAGTAACAGCTCTTAATGCTGAACAGTTAGTACAGTTTGCCATTATACAGCTAACCTGTACTTTACTACTTACAGCTAAATTCAATACCATGTATTATGTTTTGGCATACACATTGGCAAATCCAGAAGAAAATGCCTAGCTGATACATGCACTACTTATCTGAGGTATTTTGGTACATTTGTGCCTTTCTTCTAGACAGCTGTCACAAAAGAAAAAGTAATATTGTGACTATAACTTGTGATAATAGGAGTTTTGCAAGGCTGAGCAAATATCTGAGATCTTTTCAGCTTATATTGAAAGAGTTGTGAAATGGAAAAAATATATCTGTCCTGTACTTAAAAAAAATTAGGCAACATTTTTCTAACATTGCCAATACTTGCTAATAATACTGTGCTATGTGCACAGGATGTTCAGCCACTGTCAGAGTGGCTCAACAAACTTACAGAAGTTTAAGGTGAGATAAATCTGTCCTCTTATAGCACCTCTAATGCAAGCTAACTGAAAGCTGCACTAAAAGAACATAATTTTTAATAGTTCTAGTAAAATAAATCCAAATATGTTGGCAAATACACTGAAAACTTATTTTCTGCTACCTTCAAGAAAGGGCTTGTTCTGGGTTTTGTTTTGGTTTTTTTTTGGTTGGTTGGTTGATTTTTTTTTTGTTTGTTTGTTTTGGTTGGTTGGTTTTTTGTTTGTTTGTTGTTTTTAAGTATATATTAATATTCCTCATGTGGAAAATGGAGAAGAAAATGGGTGAGCCCAACACCAGAGTCAAGGGGTAAAGAGAGTGAAGTTTGTTTGATGATGTTAACTGTTATTAACATGATTTTTCTGTTTAGCTGAGATAATTTGGGATGATATCTTGCTGCTGAAACATTGATGTGACTAACAGCATTCTCTCAGTTCCATGTATATAGTTTGTTCCCTTTAGTCAAAATAAGGTATTTAGTGTAAGTATTGAACTGCCTTATTGTAGGAAAAACTAATCATTTGTATTAGCAAGTCACACTTACCATTGGTTTAATAACACTCATGAAGTTACTGCCTCCTGTGCCTAACTCATCAGCTCATGCATCAGATTTAAGGTAATTTACAAGCTTCTACCAGAGCACTGTCATTACTTAGACTTTGCAACATTCCCGTTTCCTTTTGCAGAATCGCATTAAATGGTGAGAGTATCTAATCCAAATGTTAAGAAGTTTAACTGGTGTTTTCTTCTCTCATTTAAATAGTGTACTCAACTGTAAAATACAGAAAAGAAAAATCAGTAACTTATCTGTTGTCCTCTAGGTTTTTGGTCTACAATCACAGGGGTAGAAAAAGAAACCCCATTTGACTCTCAGGGGAGCAGTTTGTCTTCTACAAAGCTGTTGCCACTGCACCTTCACTTTTGACAGTAGAACTAGTTAATTTGTAGTGGGTAATTAGGTGATGTGTCTGAGTCACAACAGCTTGTAAGAACAAGCGCATAATATACAGTACTTCTTGAGATAGGTGATGAACTGCAGGTGGCTTGAGTAGAAAAATTAGAGACTAATCTTACACAAATTCAAAAAAAAAATGTCCTCAAAATTATGTTCATTTGGTAGTTCAGAGGAAAAAAAACCAACGTATGCACAGTTAAGTATGGAGACTAATACTTTCCATTAAGCATACATAACAAGGAAGTCTGCAGATTTCCCAGTTACATACAAGTTTTCATCTGCTACACGTTTTTGGTAACTGTAGATTATTAACACTGTCTGTTGAGCATTGGTGACTGCTGATAACTGAAATGTGTTCTTAACCTGACTGTGGGTTGTACCAGTGCTTGGAGCTAATGTGTTCTCAAAATGGCACAGTATGAACACAGCGGGTACAAAGTAAAAGCAATAATAAAAAATCGAACAGGCCTTAAGTGCTATGATTATTACTGTGGTCTAGTTTTTATCTGCCCTTTGGAAAGTCTGTTTCTAGAATATCCTTTGTTAGAAAGTATTGATAGCTATACTGGCCTCATATTTTTCTCTGCTGGCTACAGAATACAAGAACATGTTAGAGGAGGGAGGAAGTATTCTAGGTATTTATGGGCTTCAGGTGACTTTTAGTTCCAGATGGTTGAACAAGAGAAAAAGGAAACACCTTTTAATCTATAGAAATATATCAGAAAATATCCATCTAATCTGGTAATGTTATTATATCCTTTAAAGTACTGATGGGACTTCAGTAATGGATACATTACCTGTAGTAAACAAATAACGAAGCTCACTGGATCAGCCTTTTTGTTTTTTGTTGTGTTGAAATGCTCGCTACAGGAATAGTTTTGCAATTAAATTTTAAACCAAAAAGAAACCACTATGTTACTTTAGGGTAACAAAAATAGCAGACTCCAGCCCAAGAAAGGAGACATAAAACAATCTCTTGACTGAAATATGTGCTGAATAGCACAAAAGCCAGGGGAAAAAGGCCAGCAGGACTCCATGAAATTCAGTGAGGAAGAGAACAAGCTCTAGACCAGGAAGGCAGAGCCCTCTAGGAGTGCAGGCTGGGGCGTATAGGACCAGGGAGCAGCTCTGGGGCATGACCATGGACCCTGGTGGGTAGTGACTTGTGCAGGGGCCACACATGCATGTATGTAGGAAATAAGGTCAAGCAGGGTTGACTGTGGAGGCACCAGTCAGAGAAAAGTGATCCCTCTTTAATCAGCAGTTATTAAACCACATTTGGACACTACATAGTTTTAGACCCCCCCCCACCTCCCTACAGGTCATTATTTTTGTATATTTTAGAGTTTAATTTTCCTGTTGCTGAAGGTAGCAGGACACAGCTTTTGAGTAACTGAATTCACAAGGGTTTTAAATTTAGGTAGCAACATGTAATCTGTTCAAACTTTAGTCAATGAAACATTAAGCTTTAATGTTCCCCTAGAATTCTTTTTCAAGTTCTGGCTTTAAGAGAACACAAT
>JAOSLQ010053331.1:0-12101 GCA_025629905.1 Lorius lory
TGGCAGGGGGGTTGGAACTGGATGATCTTAAGGTCCTTTCCAACCCTAACTATTCTATGATTCTATGATTCTATGCTGAGCTTTGACTGTAGCCCTGCTGCTGCAGCATTCTCTGCTCTGCTGCTGCTGAGCTGCCTGCTGCCTTGGAGGCAGTGGGAGTTGCTGTTTGCAGTGGCACTGTTGAGCTCCGCTGAAATAAGCCCACCTGAGAGCTTGGGAAAGGAAAACATGCTGGTTTTGCTGGCAAGCTCACTGGAGCCATCTAGGAAAATGTAAAATCCTGCACAAGTCTTTTTACTCCCCAGCGAGAAGGGGAAGGTCCTGGGACCTAAAGCAGATTTGCATTTCCAAGGCAAACCCGAGGAAAGAGCAGTTCTCAAGTGAATTGGTGAACTTCAGCTATGCCTCCCAAGGATGAGTCCCATGGCAGCAACAGTGGGGATGGGGACAGCATTCATGGGGTTGCTTTTTCAACTGATGTGGACCTGGCTGAACCTGCACCGTGGAAGTTATGTACAGATTAGGATAATGATTTACAGTAGAAGCAAGGTGAGACCAGGGCAGGAGCTGATTCCTTCCCAGGCAGTTTGGAAGCTGTATTCCCAAAGGCTTTTGGCATTGCCCAGAGTGCTAAGAAATGTGTAGAGTTGGGAAAGCTGTGGTGTGCAAGAGGAATGATGCCCTCCCTTCCTCACCCAGCCGTTTTTCCAAGGCTAACTGTTTCTTATGCCTTACCTCATTTGACGGTTGCTTTCCAGTGGGATCAAATTTGCTCTGTCCCCCGATGACAAAGAGAAAGTCATTGATGATGGTGACACAGTGATTGTACACTGGCATGCAGAGGTCCCCGACCTTGTGCCAGGAGCTGCAGCTCTGGTCTGCAGCCCACATCTCTCTGCACACATGGTTGGTGGTAGTTCTGCCACCAGCTACAAGCAGCATCGTGGAACCAGCACGGAGGCTTGTGCTCTGGGTCTGCAGGACTGGCTGAGCATACAGCTGGGAGTGGTAGTCCAGAGCCTCCTGCACGTACCTGTGACAGCCTGAGTCCAGCCTCATAAGAGGCATTTCCTGGATACATTGCTGCAGATCCCATAAAGGAATGAGAGGGAATCTTATGTGCCTTAAAATCTCTGCTGCATCTTTCAGCCGTGTGCGGTCATGCTGCAGCCAGCTCATGGCAGCTCTGAACAGCTCCAGCTCACTGCATCCCTCTGCGTCGGTCTTGGCCAAAATTTCACAAAGGGTTCCTCGGTCTAGGTCTTTCAAGCACTGCGGATCAGCCAGGATCTGTTTGCAGTGCTGCCCTGCATAGCACATGGCTTTCTGTCTCAGGTCTGCTGGGCCGAGTTTGTTAACAATGTTAAGAACATCCGTGCAGTTCTCACAGTTCAAGCAACTCTCCAGGAAGTGGAAGCACAGCTTGATCACCTCCCGAACCAGGAGGGTTTCTGCAGCTTTGAAGGTCTCCTCGATATTCTGCAGTGAGAGGTCTAGTTTGTTGGAGTAAATGAAGTTGAGGACATTCCTCAGCCCAGCAGCACTGACGGTTTTCAGCCGAATGTTACTGTCTGGGCTCCCCGCTCTGGTCACGTTTCCAACAAACAGGATCTTGCAGTAATTACTTGCTGAAGCTAAAATGATCTTGTGGGCTGGAAAGCAAACCCCTTCTGCCTCCAGTGTCACATCACACAGCGCACTCTGCCTGCGGAGGCTGCTGAGCCCATCCAGGAGTTTAGCCAGGTAGGTGTCTGACACCAGGCTCGCTGAGCCGGCCTGCGAGCGCAGCAGCATGGCTCTGGAAGCAGGCCTGGGACTCAGCTGCATGCGGTCAGTGCATCCCCTGGGCGCTCTTCTGCAGCCAGGACAGGCGTTTCCTGCTTCAGGAGAGGTGAGGCTGTGCTGCCCAAGCACACGGAGCCATCCAAGCAGCAGCAGCCGCAGCAGTCCCTTCCTCAACAGCCTCTGCCCAGCACTTTGCCGGCACAGTGTGCCTTGTGCCTTGCAGAGCTGCTTGGGGCTGTTTGCAAGTGAAGCTGTTGGTGCTGGTTATCACACAAACCCCACAGTGTTTGTGGGTTTTGCCTCTTGGCTGTGACACTGGCAGCAGTTGACAGCCACTGGCTTAGCCACATTCTTCCTCCTTGCTATCTGGTAACTACCCATCTGCACAAAGAGCAGCTCATTCTTCAGCAGCTCCCCAGCAATGCTTTGTTAGGCGCCTGTTTAGGTGCTCTTTCATCTGGGCAAGTCTGCACATGCCATCTTTCCTCCTTGAGCAACGAAAAAATCCTGTCTGTGACAGGCCACCCTTGGCCCTCTGGCTAGATTTTATCGCTTCAGACAACAGCTACTTTCAAGGAGGGGCTGGGAAGGTCTCAGCACTTACGTCCTGTACAGCTTGAAGCAGTCAGCTAACATCCTGTGTGCAGCCTGCTCTTGCTGGTGTTGGAAATTGGAGCCTAGGATTTTCCCAATACCTAGTGAACCAGTCGCTTGGCTTTTGGCACAAGCAGAGAGCACCTGTAGTCTCTTTTCTCCCTGTGGATACAGCAGAAACAAAGGGTATCCACAGCCAGGCTTGAGACCATGTGAAAGCTTTGGCATTCAGTTGGGGTTGTAGCCTAATGTTGGTCAGCCCCTGCGCCAGGCTGACGCCCTTGTCCAGCTGGGACAGCCACCCCTTGGCCATGTGGTTTAGGGGCAAGGCGGTGGGTGAGGCAACAGAGAGGTGCTGACAGGTTGGCACTGTGTTCTGTTCCCCTGGCAGGGGTGTTCTACAACTCCTCCGGCTTGGTGCAGTGCTATGACATATACCAGCTGTACCAGTCCTGCGCTGACCCCACGGGCTGCGGCATCGGCCCAGATGCTGAGGCCTGGGACTACCAGGTAAAGTTTTGGAGGCACCAACAGGTTCCTGGTTATCCTGGCTTTTCCCCCTTGCCCTGTGACAGCTCTTCTACCTCTCTTAGGTTTGCACGGAGATCAGCTTAACTTTCAACAGCAACAACGTGACTGATATGTTCCCCGAGATGCCCTTCACGGAGGCCATGCGGGAGCAGTACTGCTGGAGGAAATGGCATGTGAGGCCACGAGCACACTGGCTGCAGATAAACTTTTGGGGAGGAGGTGAGTTGTGCTGGCTGCTCGTCCCTTGGCACTACCCTGCAGTTGTCTGCCTGTCCCACCTGCTTGTGCCCGTGGGGACAGGCACAATGCACTAACAGGTCCTGGCAGACAGTCACAGCCTTGTGGTGGCTTGAGCCAAACAGATGTTTCTGTATCTCCTCAAGACAAAAATGGAATACCTAAAAACTGCCAAGAATTTGGTTTATTCTCCTGTGTTTTCTGTTCTTGGCCATGTTTGCTGCAGTAGCCAAATGCGTTTGGGTAAATGGACGGGAAGACTTCTCACATGTCACCTCTCTGAATTTCAGACCTGAAAAGTGCAAGCAACATCATTTTTTCAAATGGAGACTTGGATCCTTGGGCTGGAGGAGGGGTAAGCATGTGGAGTCCTGCACCCCCCAGCACAGAGAGCAGCCTTTCCAGGTGATACACACCCACCCCCACCCCCTTTTCAGAGCAGCACTAGCTACATGTGTGTTTCTGCTGGCAGCTGTTTTATACTGAACCACTAAGGAGCCCCAGGACATTAATGATCACAGAATCACTTCATTTGAGAGGAGGCATTGGGCTTATTGGGACTGTCAGCTCTGCACACAATGTCAGGCATACCGGGGGGCTCTTCCCATGCCTGTCCTCAGTCCTGATCAGCTCACCTTGCAGTTTTCAGAACAGATGCCCAGTTCCGCCTGGTCATTTGGTGAGAGTTTCTCTCTGCTCCTTCTTCTTCCAGATAAATAGCAGCCTCAGCCCTTCACTAATTGCACTGACTGTTAGAGGAGGTGCTCATCACCTAGACCTCCGGTAAGTAGCGAGCTCTCCTTTGGCTGGCAAAATCCTCCTGCCTGAGTGTTAGCTACAGTCCAAAGATCCAGGAGATCCTTCAAAAGGGGTTGGATACAGACTGTCACAGCCTAACTGTAGAAGAGCAATCTTCTTCCCCAGCACAGGGCTCTTCCAGCCTCCAGGGAAGCCAGGCAGTGCAGAACTCAGCACTAAGCTCACATACTGTCATTGGAACATGTTCTTGTACGGGGATAACCTGTAGCTGTCAGTCATGTGAAATAGTCCAGTGTCTCTTGGCATTAGCCATCAGCCCTCAGCCCCAGAGCAGAGGACACTAGCCACCAATGCAAGGGAGAGCTTGGGGCTCTGCAGCCTGCCTCCCAGCCTCTTTGTGGATGCCACGCTCTTAAGTTTTTTCCAGGGCATAAATATCAAGTACAAAACAGATAATCTCTGTCCTTCAGTTCCCTGGCTTGGCTTTCCCTGTGCGAGAGGCAAAGAGCTGCCCCCACTGACCAGCTCACCCTGCTCTGCTTTCTCTAGAGGACACAATCCAGCTGACCCCCCATCGGTCACACAAGTGCGCAAGCTTGAAGCGAGCATCATCAACAGCTGGGTGAAAACTGCAGGGATGGAAAGAGCACAGAAGAAGTACCCAGGGGCTTCAGCTGTGAGGATGTCCATCCCCACAGCCTCAGGCCTGCGGGTGAGGCTGCCACTACAATAGAAGACAGAAGCCTGCTGAGCTATGCCTGTGCCATTTGAGGAAGTGTTATCTATGCTGGTGGAAATTCGCCCTTCTGAAGTGTCTTAACTGCCCCTCATCAAGCATCAAAAGAAAAGCAAAATGCCAAATCTATGACAGAAACCCAAAGTGTGTTGTGCAGCTCTCATGCTGATCTGCTTGCAGTGAGAGGGCCCTGGGAGGCCCAAGAACCACCACTAGCCTGAAAAGTCTGGTTGTATGAGGCACCTTAAGGTTGAAGCTGAATTATTTTAGGCAAAAGGTGAAGATTAGATGACTAGAGTAGAAGCAGGGGTAGGGTCATTACTTACACAGGGTCACAGGACTCCACCAGAAACCAGTTACATACAAAAAGACCATTAGCCTCATCCAGTGCTGGGGGTTTGGGTGGGGTTTTGGTTTGGTTTTAACTTGCTCAAGAGATCTTTAGTCTTGAGCTGGAGCTTTGCACCTAGCAGTCATCCTGTTGTACTGCTGTCACTTGAGAGCTGCGCATTAGTGTAGAGCAGCTTGCTCCAGACATCTTCAGATCTTTCTAAAATAAATTACAAGTCTGTTAAAATGTGTGATATGATTTCATGGCTTGGTAGTACACCTGAGAAGATAAAACTGTTCAGGTGGAACAAACTCATCTTTGCACATCAACAGGTGGGTTCTTACCTACTGGAATTACTATGCGCCAATAAATACTAGCTTATGTGTAGTATTAAATCCTGTAATCAATTGGCTGCCTCAGTTGATCCATTTGCAATGATTTTATGACTTAGTGGAGGAGCCTCCCAGATCCCCAGAGGTTTACATTACTTACACTCACACTCACAGCATTGCCTCAGCTTCTGTTCCACTGCTCAAACACAAGGCTTTGTGTGCATTATTTGCACTGCTGGGTCCTCTTGGCCATCACCGTGTGACTGTTCTGAGCTACAGTGACAGTCACTGGTGTTTCACAATATTTGGGTACTGACAAAAAGCCTTTTTGCATACAACCTCTTTATCTCTTCCCTCTTCTTACAAAAGACCAAAGGTTCTGCTCCCGTCAGCACTGTGGAGTGCAGGGGGAGGGAAGAGCAGGAATGGATGAAGTCCATTTATCAGCTCTTTCAGACATGTACAAATGAAAGACAATGTAGGGAAGACCTAGTTAGGCAAACTCCGGTCCCCAAAGAAGTTCTTCCACTTCGTTAGTGGAACTACATCCTCACTAATGTAGTAGACTGGTTTGTGTTGAAGACACCTTAAAGCTCACCCAGTTCCACCCCCCTGCCATGGGCAGCAACACCTTCCACTAAAGCAGGGTGCTCCAAGCCCGTGTCCAACCTGGCCTTGGCTCTGCCAGGTTATTGTTAACATACAGCCACATGTAACACAGAAGGGTTCACATCACCCAGTGCCATGGACCTTGCAAAACTGCCAGTTTCTAAAACCTGCAGTAAGACTTCAGTCCTGAGAAAGTGCAGAGATCAGATGCTAACTGTGGCCC
This sequence comes from Lorius lory, assembly GCA_025629905.1. NCBI lineage: Eukaryota > Metazoa > Chordata > Aves > Psittaciformes > Psittaculidae > Lorius > Lorius lory. The sequence goes on from JAOSLQ010053331.1 coordinate 6,138, forward strand.
CATCCATCTACTGGATTTTCTTTGAGCAAGGTATTGTTTCCTGAGCTGTGGCTTAAAGCTCAGAATGTGAGTTCTCAGAGTCCCACAGCTGTGCAGCACAACATGGCTGTGCTCGTACCCATTTCTGTTTCTCAGTTAACAGTATAGCTGGGTGGAGCAGGGTTATTGTGTATTGGTTTATTTTAATTAGGAAAGGCACTCAAGCTCTTGGAGAGAAACCACAGCAGCTGTTTGTGCAAAAGGACAGAATGACTAGCTGAAGTGATTTCTGCAACATTCACCCTAAGCACCAGAAGCACACGAGCACACTGAAACACCAACAGGGATTACTGAGCCAAAGCCTGAATTGCAGGGGCTGAGAACCACAGAGTTCTCAAAAGAAAATCTTTCAAAGATGTGCAAAGCTTCTGTAGTGCTGGGGGAGCAGAGAGTGCAATTGAGATGGGCTGTGAAGCTCAGCAACTAATCTGACACAGCATTATTATGTTAAGGAAGTAAAAGTAAATAGGCAATTAAAATGACCTTTGCAAAAGAACAGGAAGCAGCACACGGACTTTTATCAGATTATTTAGGTTTCTGCCATTTCACATGTGATACAAGAGCCCCGAACAATCTTAACTTCAGATTTAAAGGATTTAAAGGACAAGGACAGTGAAGCCACTTTGCAAAGAGATTCAGTATCCCATGAAGAATAAGGTAGGAAGACAGTAGTTGAACAAACAGGCTCAGCTAAAAGACAAGAAGTGTGTTTGGGGAAGTGATGATTTATTCTTCTCTCCTTCAACTCATTCAGAAATGGATTATTACTCTCAAACCAATCAGAAGGGAAAAAAAAACCCCAAAAAACCACAAACTCACACAGTCCCATTTGCAGAGTTGATTCCATTAAGACTAGTGTAAGACTTCAACAACTGAAGGGTTTTGGTGAGCATTTGTATGTACTCCACTTTCTAAGACATGTTTCCTCAGCAGCACTGTCCTAAAGGTGAAACACCAAACTCTGCAAGTTTTACAATCCACAGTGAAGTCATTCAGTCTGAGTTCAGTACCAGCTTCAATGGAAGGCACAGGCCAAGCAGCGCCGGTCAGCAGGGCCTGGACAGTCTCACTGAGCAGGGGTTTTAACTTTCTTTTTTGTTTTTAAATCTTCAGTTTTGAGCCTCCAGCTTTTAGCCAAAGCTCAGCTCCTCAGAACCACAAACCTGCTCCACAAACAGAAACACTGAAGGTGTTCCTCCCATCTTTCAACAGCATTTTCCTTCTTCACTATTACATCAAAGGAAAACAAAAGTTTTAGGAGCAAATCACTTATGCGAACAAAGGCTACAGCTACTGGATTCCAGTGCACATGAGAAACTGATTTCCAGGGTTACTGGTGGCATGTGAACTGGAGCAACATTAACATTCTGCACACACTTGTCATGTCTTGCAAATTCCAAGGTCCCTCTGACAACAGAAAAAGGTGCATTTAAATAAATTGTAGCATTTCTTCATTTCCATAAGCCATCATTAGTACATGGAATGATAAATATTCTTTAAAAGACTTAAACAGTGGTCCCAAGGGTAACTTCTGGCCCCAGCAAACAGAACTGATAAGCATAAAACAAATAAAAATGCGTCTTACTTTACAAATCAAAGGTTACAAATACTACCAAATACACAGAAAAACCAACCGTTACAGTCAGAATTCATTAGCTCCTGTAGCAGCCCTAGTTTAGAGGGAATGTACCTCACCACCACGACCTGCATTCTTCATGCTGCTCCCATTAAAGTGAGCAGAAAGGACATTTTGATGAGAGCAACCTTGAAAAGAAATAAGCATGTATCTGAGACCTTGTATGTGAATACAGGACTGTCCAAGTAGCTACAAAACCTACAGGAAAAGCACTACAGAAAGCTGATTTCCAAATTCATAGTGTAAAATCTACTTGCACATATAAAAATGAAAGATCCCAGGGCTCCCATGAGATTCTTTAAAAAAAATGGATCTGCTTTGTCTTCAAGCAACTGAACAGATTTCACTGATTCTATTGGGACCAGGAATTGCTGTAATACACTTGGACTGTCTGCTTTTAATACTACTGATGAAAAAAACTACCCAAGTACTCCCAGGGAAAAAAACAACCAACCAACCAAAAACCTTGAGAATTTGTCCATAGTCCAAAAATGATGAATGACATGAACTCTGCTGTACACTTGTAAGCTTGTTTTTTGTCAAACACCTTACAATGCAATATCTGAACAGGAAGGGACAGAAGAAAGCTGACTCAGAATTATACCTAATGTGCTCAACAAGCTTTCCCAGTGCCCAACCTCAGAAAGCAGCTTTCAGTCAGAATACCTGAGTCTAACTAATGCAAATAATATATAAAATGCACATGTAGTTTCACTTGTGTTTCACATTATCTCCTGCATTCCTGCAGATAAGTTAAAAAACTGCAATAGCTCTACAAAATTATATACCACTTTGAACCAAAGCAGCAGCAAATTCTCTTCCATCATTCATTTCAGCCAAAGTGCTCTATAAAACTAAGATGCTGTCTAACAGATGCTTTGCTGCTGCCTCCTCCAACGTGACGCAGCATAGCTGGGGAGGTCGGAATGAGATCAGAGTATCAGTAGCAATACTGACAGCTTTGCTTCTACCTGGGACAATGTCACAGTTCTTTGTTTATCCCATTTAGCACCTTAAACACTGTACGTTTTCATGAAGAAACAGCACTGTAACTGAGTGTTTCAGTGAATCCAGAACAAACCAGACACCTGTAGGCTTATTCCTTCTCTTCAGGAACAAGCCTGTGCTGTCAGACAACTCACTGCATTCCCAGTATTTAATGAGCATTTAGTAAGACTGACATAAGTTGAGCTCTGGTTCACCAGAGCCCCATGATTTCATGGTCCATTATTCTGTGAACCACATCATTAATACCAGGAAAGCCAGCTTAGTATGGCACAGCTTCTCCATCTGAGAACCAGAGATTACATTTAAGACTGACATGACTTCTTCAAACCAGAGATGCTTTCCTAAAGGTTTTGTTTGATTTAAGCCAAAAAAGGTGCAATATAGCATCTCTCCTCAAACCCTGAATAGTAAAGTGACTTGAAGATAAAAATGCCATCACTGGAAGGTCTACTGACACCCAGTCTTATGACGGCACCCAGATAGGGAGTGGATGAGCTTCTGTGTTAAATACATATTTGTCAAGGTTGATTAAGTCTATGTCATCTGAAAACAGCAGAAACATGTATTTGAGCGTTTCCCCAAGGAAGAAGCTCTCCATCTTATCTCGTGGCTCTGGGTTACTGGGATTCTGGACGTTATTAATGGAAGTATAACCACCTGTAGGAACCTGTGCACAAAAAAAAAAATAAATCAGAAATGTATATTTTGACATTCTAAATTATTTTCATTTCTTAATATCCAGATGCACTTGGAGAAGATAAGCACTAAGAAACAGATCAGCCTGTTTTTCATTCAATGCTTGCTTTTCATTTGCATGTAAAACTTCAGTTATGGAAAAAAATCTCTACATTTTAAGAGAAACCACAAGGTTAAAATGAAACAAAATGTCTATTTATGCTTCATTTAAAGTGGTATCAAAAAGAACATCCCCTCAAAGCTTCTGGACAAATGTACAGGAAGTAACTAGAGCAATTTCTGCATCAGAATTGGCCAAAGTACCATGCCTATTTCTCTTAAGTACAGACCATGGACACCAGTGGCATTTAGGCCACACTTTTACAGCACATAAGAGTGCTTATATCTCCGTAAGACTGTAGTCAGAATGAATACGAAAATCCCTCTATTAAGGAATTAATACCGTTTTGTGGCAAACTTTTTTTTTGGGGGGGGTGGGGGAGCGGCAATTTCAACCAAATGATTTTTCAATCCAGCCAGGTTCTCCTCAGCTTCTTAATTCTAAGAAAGATCACAGTAGAGGTTCTAACAGCTTCCATGAGGACACAGAGACACTTTGGTAGTCTGCATGCAGCTTCTGCATTTTGCTTTTTGATCAATGTAATGCAAGTTCTATCCCTGAATGTGGTAAGTACTGTATCTCAAACAGTAAGGCATTTCATGAACTGAATTTTTCTGAGTGTTGTTCCTGATTTCCCTGCAGGTTTTTAATGACTGTTTAAAGATAACAGGTTACCCAAGTTCTTGTTAAAGAGCAAGTGAGCAAACACAGTGCTGACAGAACAAGGTCATTATAAATTGACCTTACCCGTGTGTATTTATTGAAGTTCTGCAAGATTTCCCAGCCCCAGTCTTGGTATTTCTTATCACCAGTGAATCTGTACATATAAAAAAGGCTTTCCACAGTTTCTGGTCGCAGTAAGTTGTGCCTGTCTGCAGGCTGCAAGAAAAAAGGCAAGAATAATTCAGACATGGAATTTCCTCAAGGGGGACTGAACTGGATGACCTCCAGAGGTCCATTCCAACCCTAACAATTCTGTGACTCTGTGACTTATCCAGGAAGAAAAATAGTGATTCCCATATCCATCTACTCCAAAGACTGTATTATGCATACCTCAGCTTCTAAATATACTAAAGGGGTAATTAAAGACAAAGGCCAGGGTGCATCCAGAAAGCAAGGGAGCAAAAGAACAAGTTGCTCTACACCAAAGCCCATCCCCCATCCCCAGGTGGGAGTTTCAGCCACAGAACAGAGACACAGAAGAACCACTGAAGTACAGTCAGGCCAGCTATCTGTTCACCTTGATTTCCACATCTTTGTGGCCCTTTTGTGCATGAAGATTGAAGTGTACAATCTCCGGACTGAGGCCTGTCTCCACTTGAGCATACATCTGGTAACAGGTTTCTATAAGGGCTTCAGCCAACTTCATATGATCTGCAGTCAGTCCATTGTGAGCTCCCAATGCCAAAGTACCAGGCAAAAAGCAAACTAAGTGATCCTGCAAGACAAGACAACCTTTATTGAGTAAAAAAAAAATACACAACAAACAGGTATTTGTGTGTGTCTTTTTTTTTTTTTACCCCCTTCATTTTCTTCTTCAAAACAACTTCAGGTACCAAGAATGTAAAGGTAACTTTTTAACACTCTGACACAATGTAGCACAAGGCAGGAAGCACTATTTCAAAGTCATCAATAATTTGGAAAAAGTACAAGACTGTGTTTTTATGTTTCTGGACAAAAGGTCTCAGTTCAGGATAAGGGGGAAGAGTGTCTTTTGGTTTACCAGAAGTACATATCTCATACCAGCTGATGAAGCAAAATCACCTACAGGTTATTCAGTAGAGACACCTAAGGGGACATCATGAAGTACAAGCTGACCGTTTGCATTTAATTTTAAACTTCGAGATGGGGAGTCAGAAAACACAGCTTTGGGAAGGGCAAGAGGTCAGCTGAAGATTTTCCTCATTCTGAAACAGTCACTTTAGCATTACTGTAAGAGAGACAACACCTGCCAGAAATCATCAGTCAGATCCACGGATAAAACCAGGAAACACTGATAAGCTTTCAAGCATATCTCCATCTGAAAGCTTGCCTCCTTTCAACTTTTGTTATTTGGGATAATGAAAAGCTATTACCTCTTCACACCTTTAGAGCATCAAAGGTGCAAGAGCACCACTGTTCTAGAGAGACTGGAATGCTACTAGCTCCCATCCCCACAACCAGCTCTCCTAGACTCTTGTTTACATCCAGCTGAATGCCACACATTCCAGGCACCTCGAACAAAACATCTTTGGCTCTTTGTGTATGTAATGGAAGAGGGGCACCAGAGGATGACTGAAGAGCATTCCTGCTTGCTTTCCCAAGACAAAGCAGAAGCAATGAAAGGACTGAAGGGACATTTCTTGCTTAGTTTTTACTTTCTACAGCAAACAATTTGTTCAAAGGGCAAAAGAAGTATTACTCCAAGAATTCAAGGCCAGGTTGGATGAAGCCTTGGGTGATATGGTTTAGTGTGAGGTGTCCCTGCCCATGGCAGGGGGGTTGG
>JAOSLQ010053332.1:0-20431 GCA_025629905.1 Lorius lory
CTTTTTCTTTTTCTTTTTCTTTTTCTTTTTCTTTTTCTTTTTCTTTTTCTTTTTCTTTTTCTTTTTCTTTTTCTTTTAATAGCTGAATTAAAAAAAAAAAACAAACTAACAAACTCAGCACAAAAAGTCCTGTTTGTAAGTTCAGAAATATTTTATAATGTCTTTTGTAGCTGTAATTGAGGCAAGGAATGGGGAAATAACTTCACTTTGACAGGAAGTGGCTCTTCTCTGGACAAATGATTTCTTCAGTTCTTCTTCCAAATCATATAAAATACAAGTCAAGATTGCTTATGGATAGAAGTATTACATCTGTATTAGTTTCAGTAGGTTAGGGTGGAAAAGCATGTAATATTCTGAATATTTATGCACATGCACATATTTCTGAAACCAATGGTGTTTCCTCCCTTCTTTAAGATCCGATTTGGGGTCTTTATTTTGTTTTTACCTGATGAGAGCTCAGCACTGTTGGTTATACCCTGAGCTTTACTAGGGTGAAACCGTAAGTTTTCTTTCCAGGACTGTATTCATCATATATGTTTGCCTCCCTCAAAAAGATGTTACCAGTTTGTAGAAAAAAGAACACCCTAAGATGCCAATGACTGGAAAGCCTAAAAGCTTACATATAAAAGCAGTGATATGCTGTGACAGATAGATAGAAGCTTTATGATGCATTTATACATTATGTTCTCAATGGACATGAAAAATAGGGGCCAAATATGTCCAGATATGATGTGCTACTTAGCACTGACAAATGAAGGTGTCACCATGGAGAAAACTATAGCGAAATTTAAAGATATTTAAAATATTAAAGGCAGAAGGAATTAAAAGCATTTATTAAAGAGGTTATATTGAAAAAACATTAGGAAATATATAAATGAAACAAAAAGATGACAGACACTAAATACAAACCTGCTGACAGCACAACCAAGTTATAATTTCTTGGTCCAGGGACCATTAAAAGGAAAAATCAGTATCATCCAAGGTTAAAAGTGACTTAAAACTCCTAAGTGGCCATAACTGTCCAAACAGGAAGGAATGACAGAGTAGCTGAATTAAACTGAACATAAATCAAGCACATTTGTCAATGACTTCCAATGGCAATTTACAGTGACTTTTATGCGGGTGAAGTTTCCCAAAGAAACAACTTCTTCTATACATTGACTGTGAGTTTGAATAATATCCTGCGAGATTCTTTCAAAAGACAATGTCACTTGCATTTTTCTTACCATGGCCAATATAATGAGACTCATTAGTTCTTCTAAAAATGAAATCCATGTTTTGCTATCAAAAAATTGCTATCAACAAAGTCTGATAGCATTTAAAGGTTGGTAGCATTTAAAATATATTATTTAAATATATAAAATGTTTAAATATATTTACTATTTTTAAATATATTACCTAAACGTCTTCTAAATTTAGTTCTCTGTATACAAACATACATATTTTATGGGGCTGAATATTATTTTACAGACCAGTAAAAGTTTACACAGCCAGCATTGTACTTCTGAAATCCACATTTTACTCGTATTAAAAATGGTCATGTTAAGCAGTTTGTTAAAAATGGCAATGCTGATGTGGCTAACTTCACTGAAGCTGTCGTATGATGTTGGAACTGTTTGTGCTAGTCTCTTTACAACCCAAAAGACAAGTTCCTTCTGTCATCTCTTATTAAAAGAGATCTGACAGGCTTAAACATTCTGCTTATCTAACTCCTGATAGAGAACTGAACTTCTGCACTGTCAGATAACCACTTATCTTCAAACAACATAGCATTCCAAAAATGTAACAGGTTGGGGTTATTAATAATTACATCTGCTGAAGCTGCAGCCCACAGAATACACCATATTTTATTAGAAGACTGTGTCTTCTAGAAAGATACTTCATTGTTTGGGAACTGCTGTGTCACTGTTGAGCTAGGAGAGTGTACAGCAACTGCATACACCTATATCCATATCCAAGGCTTCCTACCTAACCACATTGCTTTTCTCATGGTTACTCAAGGAAAGAGAGGGTGAGCACAAGAAATGGCAAGGTAGGAAAGCTTTGCTTTTGAGTTGCTAAGTACAAACAGAGTTCACTGGAATTATTATTCTAAAATCCAGTTATCATAAGCTCTGTGATCCAAAAATGTTAATGCTAAAGTATCGTTATTTCCTAGCCATTATTATCTCTAAAATGTCCAATTCTCAGTTTCAAAGCATCAGATGGGATGTATTTGTTGTGGCTATTAATGATGACTAATTCTAAAGGAAGGAGACTAAAGGTTTTAAATCACAAGACCTGAAATGATATTTAGGAACAGTAGAAAGTTCAAGTTTCACCCCTTTTAAAGGTCAAATGGGAATAAATAAAAAAAAAGACAAGGCCCTGAACTTTTATTAAAGCAATGTCTTGCCTTTCTGTGGTGTCTTTTGTCTGAACACTGTACAAACATTTATAACATTAAAAGTTCTGCAAGTCTTAGAATCTCCATTTTTCAGACAGGAGAAAGTGAGGAATAGAAAAAGTTATGGTCTAAATTCTCAGCAGTGCCACACAGGTCAATCTTAGAAAGTATTGCTTAATTTATGGTGTTATAGAATAGCCAAAATTACCCCCAAAATAACGGAAGAGATGAATAATCCAGTACTAAGGGAGACAGATCCAGAGGTCCTGAAGATGCACCCTTAAGAATTAACTGTCTTGCTCACAGTCACACATAAGCAGCAGGAGTGCCATTAGAAACTTTTATTTGAATTTTTACTTCAGGATTTGCACATAGCAATGATTCAGCAGATGGCAAACAGTGGAACTGGTAATATGCCCTTTGTATATATACAAAGATCAATTTACAGCTTGGATTTAGAGTCTTTAGGGCAAAAATCAATCTTCCTGTGGCTTATGACGAATGGTCAGCCTCTTTGAAGTCAAGTCTGTTGACTTCAGTCAACTGAAGTGGGGGTAGTCCACCAAGCCATATTTTGGCTTGCACTCTGTAAAATTTCAGTGTTTTAATTCTGCTATTTAACAGGTACAGAGAACTCCCTTATAAATGTCTTTTAAATCTAGTTCACAGTTGTATTTTCTGTTGCTAGAAAAAGAAATGTCTGTACCATGTGACAGAACATTGTGTAGGTACACTGCAGCTACACCAGAGCACATATATCCACCAGTATGAACCTAAGAAACACTCAGTTCATCAAACCAGTGGTCTGTCTAGCCTTCTATGCTTTCCAGCGGTGGGAAAAGTTATTGAGAAGAGCATACAACCCTGGCCATTACTCTTGGTTGTCTCCCAGCATCCAGAATTATTGGATGGGTGTTGCTAGAGGATACATCCATGACTATCCGCCTTTAGCATCTGTTCACGTATTTTTGACCATGAATTTATTGAATCCCTTAATGAACCTGATGATGCTATGTGCTTCTACTGATTTTCTATTAGTTTCATTTAATAGCATCTATTTCTTGTACTGCAGGATTTGTTAAATGATGGTCTGCATCCATCTTACTCAGCTGAGCCTTCATTTGTTCATCTTAATCCACTTCAGTTTTTTCTCTCCAAACCTAGAAGTTGCAGCCTCTTTTTGTCTCTTTGTTAGTACATACCTGCTCCATCTCTTTAGTTATTTTAGTTGCCCTTCTCTAAATCTTCTGTATCTTCTTACCAGCTCAATAAACGTGCATCGCCAAGCTCAGTCTGTGCAGGTTTGGGCACCCCTGCCCTGCTTTTTTGGTGTGGTTTAGTCCTGTCGTAGAAGCGTGATTTTACATGCATTGACTGCAGCAGCAAGACTGACCTACATTCCATCCATTACAATCAAAATAGGTACAGTAGCTCCTATTGTATGCAAAACAGTTTTTTTCCTTTTAATTGAAAGAATAGGAATAGAACAGGAAGCTATTTCATTAAGGTCCTTTCCAACCTTAACTATTCTGTGATTCTATGATTCTATAATTATGCTTTTAAAATGGATTTGGAAATGCTGTAAAGCTTCTTTTTATGTCCTTTTGAGCCGAACTTCACAAAATTACTGCTTGGCTTGTGTATTGTGATTGCCTGAACTAAATACAGTTTTAAAATATAACTTAAAACTATAATCTAAATTCTCAAGCTTTCTTTCATACCTGAAAGTAACAAGGTCCTTTTCATTTTTCAGTGTTCTTTAAAAACTGGTGCCTCTAAAAATGTAAGCAATTTCCATGTCCTATAAATGGGAAGAGACACACCAGTTTTATTAAAAATATTTTAAAAAATTAAAAAATTATTAACTTCAAAGGTTCAGAAGGAGATAAATGAGCTGATTATTGGCTCAGTTGACTAAATAGGTGCTGCAACTCCATTCTGGGGCAACTGTATTAGTGACCTGGTCCTGTTACAGTTTTTACAGCTGTCTTAGCAAAGTTGTGGGGCTATTTTCTCATCATTCAAAAGTCACAAAGTCTTCCACTCCTCTGCCTCTGACCCTTGTGTGACTATGAGCATGCTCTTTGGGTCACAGATTTTTGTCTAGCAAAACTCCATAGGAATAAAGCCCTTAAATAATTTTTTTAAAATTCGTTCTTGTTTTCCTTAAGCTTATGATCTGTGCCTATAATGGAAACTTATAATACCTTTAATATATAGTCTCTATCATTGCAAAGCATGGAAAACCCAGGGTTGCTTTATGTCAATTTCAAAAGATTTAGACATCTGAGTGATCCAAACACCTTTCTTTTCAAACAGAATAGTAGGATGCCTTCAGCAAATGAGTTGTCTTACCTATTTTGGAATATATTTACACTGTCATGTAGCCTAAGTTCTGGTTTGTTGCTGGGCCTTGATCATCCACATTGCTGAAGAAGGGGTTCCTCAAAGGGAATGAGGTTGACATTCTGCCAGATGTGGCATGTTCACTCTCCAGACATCTGCAAACCACCCCAAACCTTGCCCTGTCAAGTACTGTCCTTTCCTTAACCTTATGGCAGGGCTCAGAGCATGCAACATATACACCCACTGTCAGTCTATAAATACACTGGTCTGTGGACTATTTCTTTTCAGACACTTTGATGTGAAAGACACAAATATATATAGCTACAGATATATGCCTTCAGACTGCAATCAGGCTACCACAAGTAGTCTGGCCCAAGTTGTTTGCAGTGTGGGAGCAACCAGCTGACTCTAGAGGAGGGTTACTCAGAGGCACAGGGAAACAAATCACTCTTCGCTTTTGTCATTCAGCCAGTTTACAGCAGATGATTCCCTCTATACCTCCACACCCTTCTTGGGCATATTCAGGTGCTTTGTGTAGGAGATTTAGGAGCACTTTAAAATGCTCCAAAGTGCCAGGGGTATATGCCTTACTAAAGCACTGGCTTTAATGTTGTGCACATATATACCTAAATCCTTTTCCCCAAAACTGGTGTTCACTGGAGTGTAATAATTTTGATCTCTTCATACTGTCACTGCTTCTTGTAGAAGCTTGAAAATATCATAAGGCTAAATGAGAACTTAGCTTAACTTAAAATAGACCCAAGCAGATCTAAGACAAATGTAGCTTAAATATGGAGCAGAAAAAGGTCTCCCTGGAAAAAATACTTGGATCTCTGCCAAGTCTACTGCAGTTTGCCATTTCTCCATTAGTTCAATATTCAAGGGCTAGATTGAAAATTATTCTTACTCTTCCTCATGAGCACTACTTAAAAATGGAAATTACTTTTAATTGCCAGAAATATTTCTCTCAGGGGATCTGCTACTTTTTAATTCTACTTTCTTCTTTCTTTTCTCCTATTTACACCATCCTTCAAATGTTGTATTTGCTTAAGGCTGTTTATCCTCCATCATGAAATTTTTGTGGTCTGTCTGCCAGACAAAAATGTTCAAAAGTAGGTGAACAGAGAAACCAAAAGTGATGCCTGTCTTAGCTGGTACACCTGATGGCTACAGCATTTATACTAGGTCAGGTAAATTGACCTTGTGCAAGTATAGTGTAGATTTTTCATAATCAGGATAAATAGTTGAGTATTCCTCAACTCATAGGCAATATTTAACCCTTAAGTCCTGTTCTGGATGAAATAGGATCTTACTGAAGAAGTGAACTTCTAAGAACCACTTACTTCCTGGAGAAAATAGCTTCTCTGTCCAGCACTGAGAGAAGCTAGAGCCTCAAATGCTAGTACAGAGAGCCTGTAGAACATGGTATATTGATAAATTTCCTCTTAAAACCCTCAAGAACTGTCTTCTGTACAGGCAAGAAGGTAAACCCCTTCATCTATACAATTTAAATAGTCTCACTTCCATTTTGGTCTGCTAATGAGTTATCTACCTATACAGACATCCACAACACAAGTGAGCCAAATTCTGTTGAAATTTATATGTCTACAGGACTTGATACAACAGTGCAAAACTTCAGTAGTCCTTTAAATCTTATGACTGGCATAAAAATATCTCTACCAGTTATATACTGAAGTACTAAAATTGTTGAAAGGAAAAAGAGCAATTTCATAGTTACTTGAAAACTTCAAGAGGAACAACATTTTCTATGAGGGAAGACGGATCTGATCATCCTTTCCACCACCCCATAGTGAAAGTGCCAAGTTATGACACCAGTGATCCATTCATTCTGTACTGAACCATGGTTCATTTTCCCACATGTTCCACACCACTTGAAACCCATAACCTGTAAAGGATGGAGCCCAGCAGAAGCATGTCCGTCATAGTACTGTATCCTTCTTTATCCTTTAAGGATTTTCTATTTCACCTTGGTGCAGTTGAAGTCTGGAGAGTTTCTGTGATTTGATGCTGAGAGGGATATACCAAGAAGAGGAAAAGAGCACCAAATTTCTGTGGAACTATATGACATAAATCAATGCTTCAGTGCTTTTTAGAGACACTAGTCTGTAAGATGCTATAGTCAAGAATTCTTTAGCTTTCAGTAACCTATGAAAAAAGTGAAGACAGTAGTGGCTGGTTTTGGTTTTTGTTCATTTGCTTTAGGTCAGTATGATGCATTGTTTTTCATGGAGAAAAAAAGGAAGAAGTTATAAATTCATATGCAGAGCCACACTGGGGGCTCTGTTATGCATTCTTTGCAGGGACAGCACTTCTTTCCTTTCAGTTTCATAAATATATGATGATTTAAAAACAGTAGCATGGAAACAATAAGGATTATGTGTCGGATCAAAAGAAGTAAAGCTCACTGTATAGAAAGTGCTGAGTCTTATGAATACCTAGCTCTATATTTCTTTTCTGCTGTCATAGGTTAACTACTTGGCACTGGTCTTCCCTGAGGGTTTAGTAGGACTGGCCTCATTCTTTACTTAGAAACTATGGTTAGATAAACAGCAGGAAAAGACTGCGTGTCAATTTGCAATTAATGACATTAGAACAAAACTGAGCCAGACATAAAAGTTGTGTTTAGCCTTGAATTTTTATAAAATTGGTTCAGATAGTCTGACCTAAGCATTTCTATTAACACTGCTGAATTTGAGAAGCATGCATTCAAAGCAGGCTTTGGTATTGTAACTAAATTAAAATTGATTTTGTAATGCGAACATCTTATATTCCTTCCTTAGTTAAAAATCTCACTTCAAGCTAAATGGCTTGGGTTTGACAGGTCAAGGAAATCAAAACATTTATGTGATGACAAGAAGGATCATAATGAAGAACTATATGGACACAGGGATATCGACAACAATTAAAAAAAATATATTACACACCACATACTGTTCTCTCTTTTGCAGTTGTGCCATTGCTAGGCAACTGAAAATGGATGAATAATATATTTCAGATGTACATCTATACATTTGCATTAGGCTTCATCTGGAGTATCATGAAAGGGACTTGTGAAAAACAATCATGTTTCTGATCAGTCTGATATGGTTTTACTGCCGATAAGAACAAGAAAATAGATTATTTCCAACATGAACAACTTTTGCTGATAAACACCACAGTGTACATGGACTTTTAAAAACTACATCCTTCCATTTAGAAACAGAACATTTTCTCAAATATCATGCAGTTATTACTAGTTGCCATATTGTGGCACTGTACAAGCTATGCATCCATAGTCAGCGAAATCAGTACTGGTGAGTAACCAGCATTTACATTTTAAAATACTTGTAAAATTTCCTTCAATAAGGATTGTATGTTGCTCTATCACATAGCAACACTTTTTACTTGAGTAAGTAACCTAATGACTTCTTTGTCATTTGAAATCCAGTTATTCAACTCCTACTACATTTTGCGCATGCTTCAGCAAACATTTAAATTCTTATTTCTAGCTATGTTACAACAGTGAGGGAAGAGAAGCTGCTACAGGAGCATTAGAAGTAGCTGATAATTCACACTTCCTTTATAGCCTGATGCTCTGTAAAAAAGGGGAAGAAAGGAAAAGAAATCCAGTCCCTTGATAATTAGTACCCTTTGTCAAAGCTTCAGTTACAGTTTGATGAAAAAATATTCCTAAATGTCAAGAACCATGCAGTCTGATAAATATGGATGACATTTAAAAAGCAGAGGAGGCAGTTTCTACAAAAGCAGAAGAGGCAAAAAGAAATGTAATATGCATTTATGGAGAGAAATAGTTCTTCCACCATGTATTCTCCTCATATATTGACTATTTTGCACTCTTGGTTCTGTTTTTCAGAAGGACTGTGACCCCTTTGTCTTACATCAAATGCCTCATCTGCATTTTGTAGTGTTTCTTCAGTGGAAAACAGTACATTTGAATAGGCCAGGCCTTTCCACTTGTAATCACTCAGTATAATTGATTGAGAAGACAGAGTCAGAGAACCTTCCAAATATTTTAATTCTTCAGAGTCGTTTAAATTTAGTAAAAAGATGACACCCTGAGAAAATGAAATGGCATGTACTCAGAAATTGCTAACTGTGTGATACAGATCAATCACAGCCCTCGGTGATTACTCTTTAAACAAGTCTGTTTCACGAGCAGATTCAAAGGTATTGACTTGCTGAATATTAACAAACAGAAGGGGAAGATCTTTCACTTCTAACAACACTGAAAACTCTCTTGCTGCAAAGATTGGAAGACAAATCTTTTTTTGTAGCAAGTTGAAGCAGAAAGCTAGGTTCTCCATATTGCCCATGCTGGATGCGACAGTACTGCAGGCTTTGTCAGAACATCACTGACTAAGAAAGCTGTAACAGAATGGAAGATTATCACATCATAAACAGCTAATTAAATAGTAAGATGCAATGAGAAAAAAATAAGTGAATGAGCTTTTGTCGTGGTTTAAAACAAGCCGCACAGAGCTCGTGCAGTCACTCCCCCCCGCCTTGCTCCCCCAACTCCTGAAGAGCTGGGAAGGAGAATCCAAAGAATGTAGCTACCACGGGTTGAGATAAGAACAGTTTAATAGCTAAGGTATAACACAAATCACTACTGCTACTACTACTACAACAAATAATAATGATAAAGGAAATAACAAGTGAAGAGCATACAACACCTCACCAGCCACCACCCCACCCTGCCCGACCGAGCACCGACCGATACCTCCTCCAACCCCCAGAGTCCTAGCCCCTCCGGGTAACTCTCGGTTACATCCTGGGCATGACGTGCTATGGTATGGAAAACCTCTTTGGCTAGCCTGGATCAGGTGTCCTGTCTCTCCTTCTTCCCGGTCTCCCCTCCTCCTTGGCAGAGCATGAGGCTCAGAGTGTCCTTGGACAAACCAAACATTTGAGCAGTAACTCAAAACATACTTGCTATCAGCAACGTTCCCAACCTGAAAGTCAAAACACAGCACTGCACCAGCTACCAAGAAGAAGAAAAAACGACTGCTACTGCTGAACCCAGGACAGCTTTTTAGTGCTAGGGTTAGAAACATGTGTCAGTGTGCCTGCAAGCGCAGTATGAGAAAGAGGGTGTAATGGATTCACAATCCTCCTTTCCTAGTTTATCATCATGCTGTAGGTGAAAGCATCAAGAATGTAAATTCAGTCAAATATTAAGTCCCCATTTTACACAACCAGTACTGACAAGTAGTGGTACCACCATTGAGTTACTATATCTGTTCTGACTTATTTTTCACGAGTTGGCAGTAAAAACATCCAGGTCCCACCTATACTGTTAACAGTAGTGTAACTGGACTACACTGCCTAGTGAGTGCCTGTCATGGTAGTCCTTACTCCCTGAAGTACCCTCTGAAGTGCTCTCTGTCAACTGCTCAACCAAGTCTTCTTTTATCAAACATCAGAATAGTTATGAACAAAAACTAGCCTACAATATATTAAAAAAAAAAAGAAAGAAAATTTTATTTCTGGAACAATTTTACTTCCAAAACTATGTTTGATCTATTTATGAGTGTGAAATACATGTCTTTCCTATTTAGTTGTACTATAAAAGAATGTAAAAATAAATATCTCTCAAATTCTTTTGTTAGCAGATCTTGACCCTTATTATAAAGAGATGTTAAGATAAAAGCAGTAATATACAGCAAATTTATCTCAGCTATCAAAACACACTTTGTTTTCATATATGACGCAGTTGCCATGAGTTTACTTTATAATCTGAAAACTGTTGAATAGCTCACTAAATTGCTGGGTTTTAACCATCTCTAACACCTCCATCATTATCTCAGGCATGTCTCCAACAATGGCTGCTTGGGCTCCTCATTAATTTGCACTGATGAGCTACTATGGCATCAAGTCTACAGTACTAAGAGACCTGCAAGTGGGCAGTGTACCCCATCCCTAAACTCTCAAACAGCTCAATCTACTTGGTGCCAATATAAGTTCACAGAGATTTCCCCTTTCCTGAGCTTTTCGAGGCGAGCATGCTTTTCAGATTATTGCAAGACTCTATTTGTCCCCAGACTATCTTGTGGATGCATGCTGAAAGGAAGGAGCAGCTGTCATAGCACTGTAGTACTTCTCTCTGGACCAAGAGAGACACAGTCTGGCCTCAGATAGAAAGATACCCTATCAGCAAATATCAGTTATAAGAGACATTAACATATCAGCATTGAAAAAGTGCACTAACCCTTGTGAAATGCATCTGTATGTGTATTTCTCTTATTGATAAATGAGGAGAAAGGTGCAGGAAGAGAAAAAATATTGGGAATATTGAATTTGTAGAAAGACAAATCTCCAAACCCTCTCGCAAGGCATGTATCCAACCAATCTTAGCCCTGTGTTTGAGAAAACATGGCAGCTGTGCAGCAGTCATCTAGCAAGCAGAGGTGTGACATTGCGTTACAGTATATGCCAGTTCATCGCCTGTGCTCTGAGAAGGTCCTGAAATAAGGACACAAGCCGTCAGGTTCAGCTGTGCTTCTCATTACTATTCCATCCTGTTTCTGGTGAATTCAGGGAGAGCTTTCCCACTGTTTTTTGTGGGATAAGAATTAGACCTTTTGTGACAAGAAGTCTTGCAGTTAAATAATACATCTATATATTCAGGTCATTTTGTTTTCAAGCTCATTCACAGTACGGCTAAATTTAATGTCCTGCAGCACAGGCAAAATACTTTTAGATTATCTATAAAAACAATCAGTGATATATCCACACTCATACACAGTTGCAGCAACTGTCCAGCAGCCATGTGATTTGCTATATATTGTATTTTAAGTCATAACATTGTTTATAAAAATTTGCTCTGCCCTTGTGTAATCTGTTGTGTTGGTTGTGGGCTTTGTTTTTTGTTGTTGATTTCTCAAGTGAGATTTCCTTCTTGCACTGCACTGTTTGATATGCATGGCACAGCAGTACCTTTAGCTGGAATGGTAGTTATACAGAGGGAAACGTGATGTTGTCATCTCCCATCCTTCTGGGAGTGCTTTGCAAAAATTGCTTTGCATGAAAAAAATATGTCTCTTCTTAAAGGTTTTGGAATTCAAGTAACAAAAGACTAGAGAGAAGGTTATTTAGAATGTAATCCCTTTGTTTAAATATTCACATTCCTTGAAAAGAAAATGTTATAAAAGTAATGCATGGTTAAAAATTAATAAAATGTAACTTTTTCAGATGCCATAGGTACTTTTTCATGAAGCCATGTATTTGAGAATGAAAGCCATCTGATATTTTTTTGTAGCCTTGTCATCTTTTTCTAAGGCAAATGTAAGAATATCTTTGTCTTCAGGAATAGCACTTCAGCATGAACTTTGAATCCCAACCCCCAGCCATCAGCTTCTTCCTAGATTAGCTGAGTGCATTGGGTCTATTTAACCATTAGCTTTTATTGAAGGATAGATGAATATCAGTCCCTGAAGAACAGTGAATTAGCTACTGCCTTGTAGCAAAGAATTTTCTCTTTTCACTCTACAATAGGTCTGCTATAAGCGCAGCTTTTCATAATACAACTAGAGAAGAAAATGGCAATCTTCTGGAAAAAAAAAAAAAATAATCTAATGTGCAAGGGCTCTTGCTTTCATTTTAGTAACCTTAGAATAAGGTGATCTTTCCAGAACAGACTTTTATGATAAAAGGATTTGACTGATACTTAGCTGGTCCAAAAATATTCTAGTGGGTATTATACAACGTAGGTTTAATAGCACATAAAAAAGTGATAACATCTCTTAGGAAATTAAAAAAAGACACCAGAATCATTGAAATAACGGATGTGAAATACAAAATAGGGCCACATGAACCCTGAAACAACAAGCATGAAAAACTTGATAAAGCATATTTACGGTAAATGAAATTATGAATGTCTGTGGCTGGATCTATGTTTATCGTACTTATTTTTCCGCTCCATATGAGGCCAACTGAAATTACATCCGTTTAAGAAAAAAAATGAGTCAGAATTACTGGCTTTTTTCCTTTATTTGAAAATATCAGTGTTTACTTTGAAAGAAAAGTATTAAGGCTATATTCTATTCTGTGTTAACTCTCAAATAAAGCTCACACAGATCTCGGATTTCTGTATTTTAAATTTGAAAGGGTATTCTTGCTAAGCCAGCATAAATAAATCTCCATGCTTTCTTCACAGAAAACTAACAGAAAGATGGACGAAAGGAGCTACAGATGCTGATGCCTCAGCCCCTGGCAACCACCATGCTAAAAACCTTAAAGGCACACAACAAACGCTGTAAGGGTGGAAAAAAACAGCTCTCTGGGCACTACACATTCTTTCCCCACCTTTTAAGCACCATGGTCCTTCAAATTTAGGCATTTTATATTTTAGTGGTGGTGGGCAGCAGAAAGAAAAAGAGAATGCAGGATTGGTAGCTTCTATTCAAAGCAGAGGAACATGAGTCTCGGGAATATAGTAGACTGCATTTTCTCAGACCTCAGCAATGATCAAGACAAGTGACCACAGCCAGGGGTGGAAAAAAGGGGTTAAGAGGAAAGGTTCAAGAAGGGAAAAAGACTGATGTCTTGGGGGTTTGTTTCTCCAGCAACTCATCTTCAGGTGGCAACCTACAGTTTTCACAGCAAAAGTTACCAGTGTACAAACTTTATAAAATCACCATACAGATTTAAGAGACAGATGGTTCACATTATCTGTAATGTGCCCAGGGATGCTAGGTAGGCTCTCATATAATATGAGAACTCCTTGTGGTCTTATATGAAGTTCTGATTTGTCTCATTTCCTTTGCACATTCACACCACTGGCCAGCGCCTTTGCTAGTCAGTCTATCCTTTCCTTCTTCATGGAAATACTGAAAATAGAAATCCTTCAAAGAACCAAAGATGACACATTTACATATCCATGCTGGGAAGGATGCATTCTCTCTCTGGAGGTGAAGGGAGAGCTCCTGTGGTATCCCAAGGGCTTGGACATTTTCTGTAATCAACCTAAGCTCAAAGGACCAGGTTTAATCCACTTGGTTTTCATGGCCTGGGAATCTAAAAGCCCAACCTAAGAGCCCAATTGCCCTTTGGAAATACCTCAATTTCTGCTTCTAGAAAGAGACATGAGAAACCAGAGGCTTCTGATCTGGCATCATATGTCGATTCCTTGTAACAAGCCGTCTTCCACTGGGTGGCTTATAAAATACTTAGTTCAAATGTCAGTAGAATTTAAGTAAAAACTCAGGCTCACAAATATTCCTTTTTTCCTCAATTTCTCTGTAATCTTACCCTTTCCTGTAGATATGCTGTTTGGATGAAATCAAAACAAAATGGCAAAACCTACTTCTTGTTTAGTGCACAAAAGTGAAAGTAAGGATAACAAAAAGGTTGTTTTTGTTCTTTTTGGCAGTTTAAGAAAATATGTTTAACTTAGTATTTGCATTTCCTTGCTTAGCTTAGCTAAATCCGTAGCTGAGAAATGCAGAGTGCATCTTGCATGGTAAATATTGGATTATGCTTAGGCAAAGCCTGCATGTGGCAGAGGAGGAAAAAACATGCCATAATAATATTTCAAGTAGCAGAACAGAGAAATTTGAGGGTCCACTTTTGAAGACATTTATTTACATATGTCACAGAGCGTTAAACTACATATTTTATAACAACAGAAAAAGCATTTTAATGAGAGATGGAGAGAAAAAGGAGTAGCTATGTCCCAAGATCCTCTTCATTTAGCAAGCAATTGAGTCATCCTCAGAAGCTGCTCCAGCTCACCTAGCGTACCTGGCTTTTCACCTTACAGAGCATGGCAGCCCTCAGTCCAGTCCTGAACAGGATCTCTGAAGGAAACCATGTGGGGAAGTAGAAGAATATCTCAGAGTCAGAATGGGCTCATACCTGTGTCTAACTGATAGTGCAGAGATCTCTGTTGCATCATCCACTAACTCATGCATACATCAGAAGCACAAAAGCTTTCTAAGGTCTGAAGACAAGCCTGAGATATTAAGCAGTATGTCAGAATATCAGCCTAGGCCTTTCTCTGAACTAATGTTCAGGACTGGCCTGCTTTCCAGGTGAATAAATTCTGGGTTACACATAATTACAGTACCGGAATGAAGCATAACCATTAAAAATAAAAGGATAAACAGGATATTACTGCCCAGAGAAAGAATATTACTCTATGAGAATGGCGCATCATTGACCTAAAAGAGATTAATACCTTCGAGAATTTACTTGTTTTACATTTAACTGACTGAAAAACAGACAATGAATGAAGCAGACCTTCTCTGGACACCAACACTGTAGTTTTGGATGTTTCTGAATGCTGAAAATTTTTAGTAGAGCCCTAACTCTACACAGGCTCCAAGGTCTACTTATTTCATCTTCATGAACAACCAAACAGTTACTAAGCCATGATATCTGAACATATCCAAAATAGAAAGTTTAATTTCATAGAACGATAGAATAGCTTGGGTTGGAAGGAACCTTAAAGATCACCTAGTTCCAAACCCCTGCCATGGACAGGGACACCTTCCACTATAGCAGGTTGCTCAAAGCCCCATACAGCCTGGCCTTGAACACTTCCACTTTCAAACTATAACTGAGAATGAATAAACTGAGAATATACTTTTAATAATAATAAACAGCAATTTTATTTTTTAAACTGTGGAAGCTATACTCCCTTACACAACATACACATGTTTTAGCTTGGAAACAAAAATGCAAAGACATAAAAATATTTACTTGAAATAGCAACAGAATTGCAGTAGATTGATGTAGAAGCTGCTAAGCTCAGAAAAGTAAGATGATATATTATCCCGTTCCTTCTCTTGTTTGGTGGCAGCCACAGGACCCGACAGCTAAGCAGTGACAGAAACACTTCCAGTGACAACTGGCTCCTTGGCAGTTTCCTCTGGCAGCTCTGGAGTCACCTTTAGGCTTGTCATAATGTTAGTTTGTAGATGGGCTGTCTACAGCTCCAGATTACCTGATAAAAATCATTATAAAACACCAGGGGCATGTGGAATTTTTTGGAGTTGTATCATAATCAGTTTGTCCAATATAGCAAACTTTTCTGAGATTGAATACACGTAGGAAAACTTTGGGCATAATATGTCCCAGATTTGTAGTGAAACATGGACAGTTTTTATAAGTACATTTCAGCTGTGTGTACCACTTTCCTCATCCATGAATTGCTCTGAAGCCAGTATTTTTTGTCTGAGAGCTCTGCTGCATGAAATAGTCTGCACAACATAATGGAAAAGCTTAAAGGGACTAGATTGCAGAGCAGCTAGAACAATCAAGTGGCTGTGAAAGAACTAGCTACTATATTCGTCTTCAGACTTCAAAAAGCACTGGGTTAATCAAAAAGGTAGGCACTATGGTTACTACCATAAGTGACATTTACTGCTATCTCTATGGTGTTCTTTGGTGGGCATAGTTTGTGACTTTCCCATCTGTTTAGATAAAAACACATATTATTTGCTTGTGAAGGAACCGCAGGCCAGTTATAACATCTTTTGCCTGAATTTTCATCCTTCTTTGATGAGTTTCATTCATCCCAGGGACTCAGGGGGTAAGAGAGCAGCCTTCTTGCAGCACTTTCTGACTGTCTGTATACATGAGATTCCTTTCAAGCAATTGCAAACAACTGCTTCAGCTTCCTTGGTGTTTTCTAGGTCAATGGTTCAGAATCCTTGATCCTAGCCTTAGGACTGCAAAGATTAAACCTCTCTAGTTTAGAAGGAGCCAGGTAGGGATATTAGCCAGTTAACAGGGCCTCCATTGCTAAGCAGCTTAATCTTTTTCTTTTTTTTTCTTTTTTTTTAATCCTCATTAAATTAGTCCTGTGCCTTCAGGCAAAATACCATCACACTGATAAACTCAATGTTTGGCACCATATGATGAAGTTCCTGAAGCCAGTGGTTTGGAACAGGAACATCAGTGTGATCTATGCTGTACTCCTTGCTGCATGTTGGGCAGCAAGTTTTAATATCTATGTTTAAAGACAATATTTTTTAAATGCACATTATTTTTCCTAAACCTGATATAGCTTCCATTTTGTGATGTGCAAACTGGAAAGCCTATATGATTGTGAAATAAAGAAGGAATTTATAATCCTCTACTCAATATAATTAGTTTAATCCTGCAGCCCAACATGTAAGAAGCAAAAATTTGAAAGCAAACAGTCAGAGCAAGTCAGCTAAACATAACATTGTGTCTGCTAAAGTAAGAATACTGATCTGCTGACAAATTACTTCCAAGCAGCAGCATCCTGAGTCATTATGGTACTCTTCACAACAGTAATATGTGTCCCTAAGCCCGTGCCCCTGTCTAGGGAATGGACTACAACATTGTACTTCACACTTGCATGGATACTGAAGGCTGAAGCCACCGTGGTGACACACAGCAAAATACAGTCTGGGAAACCTTAGCTAGGCAAGTTTGTTCTTATTCTGCTCTCTGAGTTAAAGGCTGTAGGAAATGCTCCTCACCACCTGATTCACAGCATCTATGTCCAAAAGCAGCATCGAACAGAGAGCTGTAATTGGGATTGTGCTCCAAAAATTAACTGACATAAGGTAAATCCATGCATGTTCATTAGCTCTGCTTAGACTCACATATCCACCACCTTTTTAGAAGTAATAGTTCAAAACAGAGACTTTACAATAGTTTAATTATGTTATGTCCATTTCCTACTCATTCCACAAATCTATGCAAAGCAGCATCATTCATTAGTCAGCCTACTGAGACTGCTAACAAGGTCACTGACTGATAACAGAGTCTTCTCAGTGTAAGCTGTGAAGTCTGAAACATCATTTCAAATAAAATCAGACAGACTTTATCCCTCCCGACTCTCAGGTCACTGTCAGTCACTGTTCTTTGACGCTATATTTATTCTTCCCACCACAAAAAATTCAGCAATCTAAGATATTCACAAATGTTTCAGTAACATACGAGACCCAGACCACCTAGAATTGCAAAATACTTTCATGAGCTCTCTTTCTAAAATGTAGACACTTTTTCACTTTACACAGTTCAGACTGATATGTTCTGGTCTTTGAATTTAAATCAGATTGTATTTGTGAAAACATACATTAAATTTTCATTCAATAATATACTTAGTACACACTAAAAAAGTAATATAAATTTAATTTTTTCATTATAGCATGTGGCAATATATTTTACTCATCCAAAACACTGCAGTCTCTTCAAAGCTTGTGAAAATTGACAGTGTGCTTGAATGAGGGACCTCATCAGAATAAAGGAATAAAAGAAAGAAAATACCACCCATAGAACAAATGTCAGTCTATCTTTTTATAAGTAATTGGGTGATGACAATTAAAAAAATCCTAGCTTGATTGGTACCCCTATTTCCCTGATCCAAAGAAAATTGGCT
This sequence comes from Lorius lory, assembly GCA_025629905.1. NCBI lineage: Eukaryota > Metazoa > Chordata > Aves > Psittaciformes > Psittaculidae > Lorius > Lorius lory. The sequence continues at coordinate 18,111 of JAOSLQ010053332.1, forward strand.
GTGACCCTATTTTATATTCAAGTAGTAATACATAGTAAGAAAAGCTGTAATTTTAATTCAAATGTAACTCTCATTAACAATCAGTATTTGATATGCACAGGCCACATCAATCAATCACTTGTAATTGGTCTTATTCTCAGCTAATTGCCATAAAAAATAAGCAGGTTCACAAGTGCATGGATGTGGCAGGATGTCAACTAATAAACATCCAGGGAAATGGTGAGAAAATTCAGTGGAGCAGTTCTGCAAATGGTTATGGACACCACAATTTGTGGAAACAACTCAGTTAAAATTAGTATAGAAACCTAAGCGTGTGCTCACTGTACCACCTTTGTTGATGCTCAAAAGTGATGTCTGACACCAAAGTGGCTCACAGTGCTACACTTCTGGTAGGTCTTTTGACAGTTTTGAAAGGTACCTCTCTACCTTCCAAAAGATATCAGTTATACATTAGTTCTGTTTAATTTCTTTCTCCACTGATTGCAGTCTCACCGTCTCATGCTAAAGAAATGGAGTGCTTTGCAATCAAAATACAGAACCTTAAAAAGGTCAAAATTAGTTTAGCACATTACAATAATTTCCAAGATTGCATTAAAACTCCAAATCCTGATGCCCTGTTCAGTAAAAAAAAAAATTAATTATAATACTAAATGTAAAACGCACAACAGGATTCCATGCTCTTTATAAGAGGCCGCAAAAGACTGGCAAATGATCCCATAATTACAGAGTAAAATGTGGTACAGAGTTTAATGTAAGAGAACATTAAATTGGGAAAGTCAGTAATTTAAAACTAAAGAAATAAAGTTAGAGTTATTTTCCAGCATGGCCCTGGGGAAACATTCTCTAATTGACCCTCCTCTGAGCAGGGGGCTGGACTCACTGATCTCCAGAGGTCTCTTCCAAATTCAGCCATTCTGAGATTTTGTGATTCCTCCAAATATCTCCCTATGTACAGGCATTATATATTCAGACATAATTAAAAGGTCTCATGCTATCATTTTCCACAAGCACCCTGACCTGTTCAGAGACTGATCCAAAGCTCACTGAAGCCACAGAAGTTTTTCCAATGGAGTTCAGTATTTTTTAGTCTGGTGGGTGGTATCACTTCAATGGGTGAAAAAGACTGAGTTCTGCTTTGAAATAGTAACTATCATATAGCACAGATCAAGACAGCAAGGAGTACAATTGTTGTAAACTCAAACGTTATATAATTTATGAATGCATAGAACATTAAACTAAACTAATTAATGCTTGGTCAACCAATATATTAAATACTTATTTTTATTCGTTGCTCAGTGAGTGAAGCCCTGCATCTATGTCTCTATTCAATGCCTGACATTATCTGATCTGCCCTTTTCGAATCAGGGCTTGCTCTGAATTACTTTGGTATGAATTTAAAATAACTTCTTTACCTTCAACTGAACTATTCCGATTTTATGTTGATCTGAACTTGACAGAACTGGCCCTATGGTCAGGGCTTTTGTCTCTGTCATTGTGGTTGCATGCATGGTGAACACGGAAGTTAGTTCTGCGCAGGGATTTCTTCAAGGTTTGCAGTACTTTAAACTGCCAACATAGCATTCAGTACCAAAAAAAGCTTTATGATAATTGACTGGAATGGCCTCTGTGAAAATAATGATCAAAAAAGTATTTCTTCTTTAAGCTACTTAATTTTTAATTTACCTTTTGATTATTTTGCTTACATGACAGTTCTTCCTCTCCCCTCTCATTGAATGCAACATCTGTTAAGTCTTTCGAGATCCAGTTATCTACCCAGTGAGTTGTGGCTTGTGAAATTATGTTTTTCCATCAGTTTGTGTTTCTATAAAACACCGAGTTTAAACAACAATGATCAGTAAAATAAAAAGGTGAAAAAATTTTCTCCAGGAAACTGGAGAGCCATTACTCAGTCTTGCAAAAACATTCCTCATTTCAGAAAACACATGGTTTCTGGATTTGAGTCCAGTTCATGTGCTTTTATCTTTTGGCTTTGTAGACATTTTGTGGAAAGTCTGAGAGAAGTTGTTGTAGAGTTGATAAGAAAGCACCTTAGCTCATCTGTTTCTGTTTCCTGTGATTTCTTGCACTTACTAATTTAGATTAGCTCAGCTCAGGTATTAAGCTCTTGGCAGAAAGACTTCTAATCTGTCCTGTAACTTTACACTTGAAAGCAACAGACCCTCAAACCCTGATTTTGGTCTCTGGTGGGTATGAAGAATAGATCTACAAGGATGCTGGAGAGGGACTCTTCACTAGGGACTGTAGTGATAGGACAAGGGGTAATGGGTTAAAACTTAAACAGGGGAAGTTTAGATTGGATA
>JAOSLQ010053336.1:0-10063 GCA_025629905.1 Lorius lory
CCAAATTCTCCCACCTATGCAAGTGTTGAGTAGTTCCTTAATTGAGGCTACTGATTTGAGCAATGCCATTTACAGAATAACAGTGTTTCATGTCACTAAGGAACTAGATCCTACCTCCAGATTGTCCTAGACTCATATAATGTAAAAGGCAAAGTGGGTGAAACAAAAGGAAAATATTTACCAGAGCAGAATGTGTCCTTAGTTAAAAATACACACTTTGTGGCTGTCTCAATGTCAGAAAGGTAAATAACCTTTTAACTTCTGAAATAGCCTGTAACAAATCCCTTAAGTGAGCTTCTTACAGTCCACTAAGGAAGAAACTGGAATATTGGATCACTACACGTCCTTTGTTCCCGAACAGGACCTACAGAGCCCTGTGGATTTCACAGCAGTAATAGAGAACTGTGTCGTTCTTGTTAGTTGAAATCATGGGCAGCCATGCAAATATGTGGATGTGTTAACCTTGCCTCTCCCCTGCGCATTCATGTTTTTCAGATCCAAACAGTAACATTACTAGATAGTAAGATCTACGGGCAGGGATCCAAGTAATAGCCTTCGCAGTGCTACTGCATATAGATTGGTTCCTGATTCTACACTTGATCTACAAGCATTAAATCTCCTGGCTTTGATCAATACCTACATAATTCTTTCAACCCTGAGACTGGAGTTACTACTCTCAGTACAGAGAAGATGGAGGATTGTGCATGTCTGTAGAGAGAAGTCATTACCCAGTTTAAACTAAAACATGTATGCAACATTGATCTTTTATTTTGCTCCAGAAAGCCTAGCTGCTTTCTACTTAAAACGGTATAATAAGATGACTCTGCTTGGGAGTAAAGCTGGAATGCTTTTCAGGACACAGCTAAGGAAGCTGCTGCATTTAATAAGCATTGTAATCGTTCTCCAAACTAAGTCCTCGAGAGAAATATCTGCTGATTGAGTCAAAATGTCATAGCCCACAAGACATATTCTACAATGAAATCTATTTCCCAGGGACATGAGAATGATGGTCCTGAGGTCCCCTTGTGACAAGGAAATAGACTTCCTGTAAGAAGAGTATCCATCCACATAGACGGTTACTTAATCCTACTGAGTTTTGGTAGCTGCACCTGCCACAATATCTAAGAATCCTTCCTTGCTAAAACAAAACCCCAAACAAACGATGTTGTCCTTAACAGAGCACGTAGCCCTCCTCTCTCTCTTCACAGACTCAAAGCTATCCTGATTGTAAGGGCTGTCCTTCTTTAGCTAAAATCTCACGTTTAAGGATGATTATTTATTTTTGCTTCATGAAGGCTCTGAGCAATAGGTCCTTGTTCACAGCCTTGGCTCTTTCCTGAGAAAAGAATTCACAAAACATCTACTTCAGGATCGGTTACTTGTTTGCACAACCCTGTCAACTACTCAGAAGTTGCTTTTCCCTACTCAAGCCACTTTCAGTAAATCGACCAGAGTTCATTTTTTCTGCTTCATACCCCAGGAAAAACACTTTTCAGCTTGTACTCAATCTCTTCTTGGGAAAAGTCATTTCTTCATCAGCTGCTGCTAATTGTTAGGAAAGAGGGTGGGGCCTTCCCAGGCTGACGTCCCTCAAGACATAGCTGAGTATAAAGAGCACAAGTGAGAATTGCAGCCAAGAAACTCTCAAAAGCTGTTTCCAGTGACTGCGGGATTCCAAGGCTGGCTTTTTTGCAACTGCTGTAACTTGCTACTAAAAAGAGAAGGAAGCTGAACTCAGCTCATAGCTGCTAATTACACTGGAGAATTAAGTACAATTACCACGTTCTCAGTGCGAAACTGGACTGATTTTGCTTTGGTTTTTTTAGACAACTGAATAAGCTTTTTTTTCTTCCCCTCTTCTTTTTCATCATTTTCGACACACACAGTGGTGATGTTGCAAACAGTCTGCATGAGTCCTGAACTACTGGTCAATCAAAACATCAGTGAAAATGAAATCTCTGGCTACAGTCCAAGCCAGGGATCTCCACTGCCTGGAGAAACGGCCAGCCCCAAAAGCTATTTTCAACAGAGCCCATCATTGCCAGACTCTGGATTAACTGAATTTAATGTTGCGAGTCCCAAGATCTACCCTCCTCCTTCATGCAAACCTCAAGAGATGTCTGCTCCCACTGGTAAGACCAAATCTTTATTCACCTTTTCTATTTTATACAACACTATTATGCTGCTTTTGCAAAGTGGTAAAATACACTGACTTGCAACTCCTTTTGTGACAGCAGGGAGCTGTACTAACAGTAGTATGTATTAAGCTTCTGTGGCAATAATATTGAAGATATACAGCTCACTTCTACTCATGTCTTGGTTTTATTTTGTTATGGTCTGCTGCTGAAGTCAGAAATTATTCTGTTTTGTAAAGGATGCTCCTTGAACTACAAGTTTGGTTCTGGATCTAACAGCAAGGTAATAGACATGACCTTCTTAGTTATTAACATTATAAAGTCATATGAAAGTGTATTTGGTGAATCATTGCCTTTGCTGAATTCTTCCATTTCAAGGTTACATTTGACATTTAATCTGACCCATCTAATAGTATTTTTACTGTAAAATAGCCTGAAAGATAATAATACATTAGTGGTATTTGGGGATTTTTTATAAAGCTTTTCAGAGAGGCCTTTGAAATACTCCACAGAGTTTCATCACTAAAACACCAGTCTAAAAAAAGGAATTATTGCCATTTCTAGAGCAGTCTGAGAGAAAAACTATGTGGTTTTTGAGGTTCCAAAGTTTTAATTATTCAGTGATAGGTTAAACATTCGGAAACGCCAGAAGTCTTAGCACAAAATGGCAATTAAATACATACTCAAAACGCACTATTTGCCACTTGAGATTTAACACCCTCCTGAAAGGGTGTCGGTCTCTCATGCCTGGAGCAGGGAAGAGAAACAGCATCACACAACCAGAAACTACATCTTGTGTGACTGGTTTCCATGCCAATATTGCCTACTCGGAGACATCCCAAGGTTGGGGAAGTGCACCGTTTCCATCTGTTGAGCTACTACAGTTCTTCCCCACAGGACTTAGCAGCTGCTGGAGTCTGTCTGGCGACAGAGCACACACACATGTTTTGGTCGAGGAATATTGGTACAGGCACCTCATGTTTTACTTAATGCTGACTGCTCACCCAAGCTTTATACACCTTTCTCATTTTAGGCTGCTGTGTGGCTTAATCATAAGCGTTTAAATCACAAGTGATTCTTCTATTCCTCATGAGCTGCACTAGGAAGAGAAGCTTCTCTCTGCTCCAGCAAGCATTGCTGCTGGGTAAACCCTTTTTTATCCTCAGTAAATGCTATTTAATCCTCAGTAGCCCACACTCCAGCTCCCAACACTCAGGCTTATTAAAACAGTGACTTTCTATGTGGTGTATTCTATGTGTTAACTAGTTGAGAAGACCCTAAGCTAATGCAATAAAGATATCTGTCTATAATGGCAATAGCTGTTACTGAATGCATTCTACACGAAGAAGATAATTCTCAAAGGGGGGAGGAGGGTGGGACACAGTGTTACATAAAAGGTATTTCAAAAGCAACACATTTAAGCTCCTAATCTGGGCAAGACTTTAAAGTTCAGGGATTCAAGTACAAGATGCAAGAAGACCTAACACAAACAATTACAGAGTAGCTTGTTTTGACAAAGACAAGCTTGTTTGGACAACTACATATATTCTCAAATAACTATTTCATTTCACTGCAGAAAATCATTGCTTCCCTTTAGATCACACCACACTGACTTCCAAATACATCAAGAACCACCAGAGAAAGATTGCGGACATAGCATCACTATCTCAGTTCTGAAACAACTCTGTTCTTTATTGTTCCATTGAAGTCAATGTACCAAACCACAGGACAGCAGAAAATTGCAAAGACAGAACAAATGAAAACCAGAACATGACTAAGAGGGGCAGTAATCTAAACAGTGTTGACATTGTCCGCAAAAATAATCATGGCCTCTAAGTCACTATGGCACCCTGAGCTGAAGGGCACTAAAAAAACCTGCCCTAAGCCAAGTCTTGAGATAGTATGTGTATTTCTGCACCACTGAAAGCTTTAAACTAGAAACATCTGACTTATTTATCTTCTTCCCAAGCATTTATCTGAATTTCCTTCTGCACTGCTACTCTTACCCTATTGTCCTCTTTCCAGCTCCAGTGCCACATTTATACTTGGTACAGTCTCTCCTCTTCTTTCACTCAAAATTGAAGAACTGAAGCTATCTCTGCACACTACAGTTTGACAGTAGTCTTCATGTGGTAATTTGCAGGTTAACTCAGCTCTCTGCTTATGCCCTCAGATTGAAGATCCCACAGCCAGCTTTGGGGTTTGTTTTGTCTCTTAAGAAAATAATTCCCTTTGTGAGGTTCCACAGTCTGTTGTAGCATGGGACACAATGCAATAAAGTAATTGTTGATCAGAAAGTAGGCCAGAGCTAAGGAATGTGGAAGGTGATGTGGAAATTTTCCACAATTGATGATGAACATCAGAATCACAGGCCTTCTCTCAGGGTGACCTCATCCTCCCACCATCCTACAGTAGCTCAGAGAATTATGTTACTTTAAGCATTGTGTTACGACTTTTCCAGACTCTGGACTTAGATCTGATCCTCCTCAGAAGCGCTACGTGGGTGTGAGAGTAAAGATGCCAGTACGGGAATTACTGAGAAAAATTCGTCTTTCCAAAGGCCTGGACCCAGCTCACAGCAAGGTGAGGACTCTCCTTGAGTTTAGAAAGGTTGCTCCCAGAGGTCTGGGATCCTGGTACGCTCAAATCACACACTCAACCCTGCCAGTGTTCTGGAGAGGTTATGCCTGCAGCCTCTGCTTCTTCCATTCACCACATCAATGGCTTTGATGGAGGTGGAGAATATATGAAATTTTAAACACGATGAAGGCCTGTGCTAGGAACATTTCTAAGACAGTAACAGCAAGAACCTCTTCATGCCCTGGATACTAGAAATCATGCAATCAAGCCAAAGATTGGCTAAGATGCAATTACAATTTCGCTATAGCAACCCAAATTTCTGAACAACCTGCAAAAAACAGCCTAAGAAGCTGGTAGACTCCCAAATACCTGGTCTGTTGTAAAGATCTTTATAAGGCTGCCATGAATTACCCACTCACGGAAATTTATTCACCTGCAGTCTCTCCTGTTCAATGTACATAGCACAGGACAGAATTCACTTTGTGCTACAACATTTGCCACTGTTTTCTCTTATGTGCAAGCATCTCTGATTGAGCTGGGTGTTTTTATCTCCTCAGGAAGCCTCATTAATGAAGATGGTAACCAAAGGATCCTCAGGAAAAAGAGGTTAGGAAACTCGTCTCTTGGTTAACAGAGCCTCCTTTTCTAGTAGCATCATCACTGTTAGGTACCCAAAGAGCTGGACAACTTCTCTTATGTGGTCAGTGACCCGTGCTGGTTCCCAGCTCCCCTTAAAAACTACAGTAGCAGGCCAGCTGTGCAACACCATGTATGTGTTATCTATCTGTTACCTGGAGCAAAATTTCTGATCCTAGTATTTTTTGCACGTGTCTCCACACAAACAACCCCCCCAACTCAAAATAGCTTATTTCTTCATTTCTTCGCAACAGAAAAGAGAAGAGTTCACCCTTATACAGAGAAACAGCTTAGACAGGTATGTATAACACCTTCAACTCTGTGCTGCCAGCCTCCTCAGGCGCATGTTGTATTATATCACTGAGTGAGAACAGGACACTTCATGTCTGATTTCCCTCCCCTATCTTCTGCCCTCCCCATTTTTGGTGCTGTTTCAGAGCAAGCAGAACGTTGGGCAAACTCTAAAAGGCTTAGAGGACCTCGATATCCTGGTGGAGGTACTGCAGGAAGACTTGAACAAAAGCCAGTTGAAGGAGGAGTCTCTGCATTCTGTGCCAGATGGCTTTTGGCAGGGCTTCTGCATGGATCTGCAAGCCTCCCGGTGGGAAACTGGAGGAAGCAAACAGGCAGTTGGTGGCCTGCAGGAAAGATGCCACAGCTTAACCATGTTGCGCTCATACTGCTGTTTTAAAGATTTCAACTCAGTATTGCGGGGAGAGGTAGAGACTTCTTTTCGCCATGATCTGGAAAACATGCAAGAGTCCAATTCACCTGAATTATCCTCAAGGACAAGTGAGAAAGAGAGTAACTGGTGGATACAGGATGCATGCACAAGTACCCAGAAAGATTTCCTGAGGCATTCTTCACAGAACACATCTCCACACTCTCCACACTTGAACCCATCAAAAGGCTGTTCAGAGATGCTTCTGGAAGCTCACTCAGGCTCTCCAGACACTGAAGGATACTCAAAGTCAATCCCGATTTCTTTCACACAGCAGGATCTCTCTGCCATCTCCTTCTTCCAGTTCCAGCTACACAGGGAAGAAAGTTTACTGAGAAATATCCCAGCAGACAAACTGCTTGCACCTGATGAAAATGGCAACAGGTCTCCAATTTTTCTGTTGAAATATATTGATTCCTATTTCCTGGGGCACCTCTTGTCCTGAGGCTTCAACTGGTAGCTTTGGACATACCTGCAGCAAAGGCTTCCTTGCTCAATAGGAAGCTCAAACTTGCCTCAGTACACTCAGTTGTAGGCAGATAGTAAAAATAGAAAGGGTCCATATTCACAGTAGTATTGCCAAACTACAGCTGATATCAGGACAAATTCAAAGTGCTAACAATATTAAACGCTGAGTTCTATATGCAGGTGTTCACAAGAAAATGAAAATCAAGCAAAACAAGTAACTGCTACTGAAAAAAAAAGAACGATATGCAAAAGAGATCTTTTCCATGATGCAGACACTCTCAGGATAATTACTTGTGTTATTAGTTGGTAATAAAAATGGGTGGGAGGATTACACCAAAACATACATGTGCTGGTAGTCTAGAGCATAGACTTCCAAAGAAGTAGGAGTGGCTGTTTTGCTAGAAATGAAATGAAAGCAAAGGTTTTACTGATTCCATTCTCCCTAAAATGGCTTATAGAGAAAAGAGCTGTAAAATATATGTGTGTATATATATATACACACACACACACACACACACACACACACACACACACACACAAAATTTTTTATTAGGTTCCATGCAGTTCAGCTAGTTTGGGGAAGCTGGTACCAAATCAGATTGACAGAAAACATGACATAAACTGTCCTAGTCTTGGTAGGAAAAAGATTAATTCCTGATCCCATAGACAATCCTGTTTTCCCAATTTAATGTATTTACAACCAACCTAGGGAAGCTAAACACCGCATTGTCCTCTTCCATGGAGTACCACATTTAATTCAGAATAATTATTTTCAGTGCAATAGTAAGATTAGAGACTTCACTTTTCAGCAGTAATGTAATGAAGTTACAATAAGCCACTCACTGCCATATTTCCTGCATATTTTTAAGCAATACAGAAAAACAGATTCTCACACATGAACAAATTTAATCACAATTAAGTTCAGACATTACTATTACCATGTTTATGTAATATTCACATAAAACTTCCAGCAGCCCACTTACCTTTATGAAATATTTAAGCATCAGATTACATGCTCAAAAGAACATACAAAGGGAGGACAACACACTAAATAAGCTAATTCCATTTCTACTGGACGGTGAATGGTATTAGTTATGTGTCAACATCCCCTCTCTTTTAGCCCCTTCGCCCTTCCCCCCAAAAAAGTAGCAAACAGCAATAAGCTGAGTTATTCAGATTTATCCAAGAATATGCTACAAGACAAGGGAGAAATAAATAAAATCAATGCCTGCATTATGTCTTCTTCCAGGAGGAAAAGAAGACATGCCCAAATTTACAAGTAAGGGGGGAAATTAATGTGTTTCAGGGTTAAATTCAGGAGAAACACTTGTAATATTTTGACTAGTTCAGCGAGTCTGAATACATAGAAGATGTTGAGCTGCCCTCTTCCCTTCTCTTGATTTTTTCAGCATCTTATACTCTTTTCCCTGTACTGAAGGATGCATTAAAAAAGGAGGAGGAAATAGAGGTTGTTAGCAAAAACAAATAATAGAGTCGCTCCTGGAGAGGAGAGAAATGGCATAATAGTAAGAAGGGAAGACCAAGAAATCTTGACAGACAAAATCAGCAACTCCATTATTTATATAGAGACTAAACAAATGAAGCACTTAAATATCCCAAGATATTGGCATTTGCGAACCTTAACATTTCATGCCTTAAAATATATTATCACTCTTTTTTTAAGTATTTTAACCAGTGCTTTGTCTCTAATTTGTTTAAACTCTGTTCTATTCCAGGCTGCTGCACAAGGCTGTTGCTCAAGGTAAAAGAGCTCTGACTTACGCACTTGCACAGAGATTTGCAGCTCTAAATAAGATCAACGAGAAGGATGCAGAGAAACGGGTAGGATGCTAACTTGCCAAGACAGCGGCATTTTCTATCACATACAAACATCTTTCAAACCTCAGTCAAGCACCAAGCACCCTTTTGGACAGGGTGTGTCTACTGTCCTTGCAAAGACAGGAAAATAGGAACAGGGAGAAAGAGCTCTGCAAATTTTTGCCTTTAACAATGATTTTCTCCCATTCTTCTTTTCTTAGACTGCATTACATCTTGCTGCAGAAAAGAACCAACATCTGATGGTGAGTGACCTGATATCCCTAGGAGCTAATGTCAACGAACAGGACAGTTTAGGGAAAACTCCACTCCACCTGTGTGCAGAGAACGGATATTTGAGAGTTTTAGAGGTAAGTTGGTCATTTATGTTGTACAAATACATGTGAAAAGCCAGAGCAAAGACAACAAATGCATGTTCTTTTAAAAAATATATGAGGGTTTTCTGTGCCTGAAAATTAGCTTTGGGCTGATGTGGTTAAAGTAAGATGGAGTTGGAGGAGGGGGTATTCTGGCATTGTCAAAGATGAGCACTTATAACAATCTTCTTTGCTTCAGGTTTTGAAAAATTGCAAAAACAATGGGGTGTGTGTGGAAGTGAATCTGACTGACCATTACGGTAAGAGGAAAAGCTTAACTGCATAGATGATTACTGTAGACTCCAAAAGTCTCAGACTACAGATTTTACGTAGGCTGAGGAATGTTCAATTTCATGTTTAAAACTGAAAGGTCTAGGAGGAGAGTCAATTAGTTTGAATAGAGCACTCTCTTATGATTAACCCAGTGTGGAATAGTTTACCCTGGTGAGGTGCTCAAGCACTGGATGTTTTGACTTCTCTGTGGTCTGTTCTGTTCAGGTTTAACACCACTGCACTGCGCTGCTCTTGCCCACACTGTCTTAGTGACCGAATCTCAAAAGACTGATACTGATACTGACATGGGAAGGTTTATCAGACTACGCAAAGATCAAATTCTGGAAGGAATTAACTGCTTATTACAAATGGGAGGAGAGCCTGAGTTACAGGTGAGGACCAGCAGCAGGCTGTTTGCTGTGGCCTTAAGTTTTCTTTTTTCTTTAGCAATCATAGAATCACAGAATAGTTAGGGTTAGAAAGGACCTTAAGATCATCCAGTTCCAACCCCCCAGCCATGGACAGGGACACCTCACACTAAACCATGCCACCCAAGGCTTTGTCCAACCTGGCCTTGAATGCTGCCAGGGACGGAGCATTCACAACCTCCCTGGGCAACCCATTCCAGTGCCTCACCACCCTTACAGTAAAGTATTTCTTCCTTATATCCAATCTAAACCTCCCCTGGTTAATCACGGGTTTTGCTGTCATTTGCAGGTACTAAATTCATGTCAAATTACCACTTCCTATTTAAAAATTGAGGAGAATACAGAACTTATGTGTTTGCTTCAGAGTCATAAATCTAATGGGCAGAACATTCTTCAAAAGGTAACTATAGCTACTTTTACACAGGCTCTAGCCTTCGTACCAAAGAAACTAAATGCAGTAATGTAAGCTGTACCATCTTGTAAACACATTAGATGATACTTCCAACTTTGCCTTATCTTGCATAGGGCAGGAAATCCCCTGGGAATTTCTCCTGGGGAAAAAGCACTGTATGAGCTCTTACTACACTTGGTCCCATCTCAGCTCTAGGGACTGCTATATTTGCTATTATT
>JAOSLQ010053339.1:0-10338 GCA_025629905.1 Lorius lory
CCTAAGGAAGAGTCCCTCCACAGCATCCCTGTAGGCCCCCTTCAGATACTGGAAGGCTGCTATGAGGTCTCCATACAGGCATCAGAACTCAAGTCACATGTGCATTTACTGCCAAAAGCTTTCACCCCTTAAGCTCTTCTAGAGCTTCTGTTTAAAAAGTGAGCTACAGCAACGTGTTAAATGCATTAGTGGCAGTCCTTATGTAAACTAACCTGAGGTTTGCAGAAAAACTTAAATGTTTCTGACTATTTCCAAGTTACACTATCTAATGCTTACAGCTGTGGCAAGTCCAAACAAAGATGAAATAACAGCATTCTTCATTTTCTTGTTAATAAAGAAAGTGAACAATACAAAGCAGATCTATAGCTCTTGCTAATTTTTTTTTTACATTTTTTTTAATTTTACATAAAGAACAGGTTTTTAATAGTAATTCTCCCTTTGTTAATTGAGTATATCATTGCCCCTACCAGTCAGAAGGTTTAAAAAACCCCACACCATTAACTGAATCCCTATAAGTGTCCGCACCCTGTGATGTGTGAATGCTGAGCTGCAAAATGCATCCCATGAGTAGCAGAAAAGTACATTCTTTCAGGTACCTTTGCCCTCGTTACCCACCTTGTTCAGATTCATGTTTCTTTCACTAAGAGACTGGGCTCCCTGGGGCAGGCACTGACCTCTTCATAGTGAAACATAAACAAGCCATTCATTGAAAATTAAGTGAAAGGAATATCTTTTTGTTTTATTGTGGGATCACTTCTACTTAGGAGGAAGAAAACACAGAAGTATATATGTTCTTTGAATCTAAAAAAATAATTGTAGTTCTGTGCTTGCCAACTCTTAAATAGAAACAGACTGAAAACAAGAAGAAAAATTAAAATGTTCTCCTCACATGTTTTTTAACAGTCTTCCAAAATAAGCCATTCATTTTGGTATTTTTACAAGCAGAACTCCCAGTATTCTTCTAAAAAAAATGCTTGTGTTTAGGGTGCAGCTTCTCACATTTTTTCATTACTGCACAGACAAGTCTACTCCCCATGCAAAGTCTGGCAAGTCCTGCATTACAAGACAAGGTAGATTACCGCCAGTTGCAAAGTGTAACATTTTTATCCTGTTCTTTCTATGATGGTAGTTTTCTCCAGGAAACCTTTTTGAAAGAATTAAATTCTCATTTGGATATGCATAGGCAGGAAGGTAAGGAATTTCACCTTACCTGCCAGTTTCCTTTCCCAGTCTGTGAATCATTTGAAACTAGAAAAATACAGTAGGATCCAGCGTTGGTAAACAGCCTGCGGCTCCAGCAGAGCTGGACCACTAGCAATATTGTTGGCCAGTGAGGGTCAGCTGATCGTAGCGTCTTCAACAGGGAGTGTAGCACTAGGCTGTAGGCGTGGTGCCCTTAAATCCCTGCCAATGTGTCATGGAGCAGGCAAGGGAATAAAGACCAGGGAATAATCAGCCTCTTTTCCTTCTGTAATTTCTTTTAATCCAACAGCAGTGGATTCTTGTGCCTTTCCTTGTGCTAAAGTTTGAGTGGGGAAAATAAAAGCACCTTCATAAAGTCTCTCTGAAGTATAGCTGCATCAGTTTACTCACTACCTATGGCTCTGCTTAGAGTCACCACCTAATTTTACAGTGTCTTTTCTATGTTATCATAGAATTATAGAATGGTTTGGGTTGGAAAGGACCTTAAGATCATCTAGTTCCAACCTCCCTGCCATGGGCAGGGATGCCTCACACTAGACCATGCTGTTCAGGGCTCTGTCCAACATTGAGCACTGCCAGGGTTGGAGCATTTACCACTTCTTTGGGTAACTTGTTCCACTGCTTCACCACCCTCACAGTAAAGAACTTCTTCCTTATATCTAACCTAACATCTAAAGATTATGGGTTTTTTTAGCTGACCATTGCTTTGAGTTGAAAACAGCTTCCCTTTCTCTCTTACTATTGATGTTATGTTCAGTGTTGCACAAACAGTTAAGTAGACAGCTGAAGACATGCTCCTGCTCTTTCTTCCAGCTGCTTCTGAGTGCTATCTTCTGTAATAGAAGTTCTTTCAGGCCTTTAGCCAAAGATTCTGCAGTTAAATGCAGAATGGGAAGGCAGCCTTTTGTATTTTTTCTTTTTTTTTAGAGTACCTTTAATGTAAATGGTGATTTATCCTTGGGTGCTGATATCAACATAGTGTCATATTGATATATTATAGAGAAATATCCACTTAGTTGAAAGTTAAAACTAAATATGAAGTGAAATAAAGTCATGTCAGCACTCTGTACTGCTAAATTGCTTTTAATTCAAAGAGACAGACAGTACTTTCAATTAATCTTTACCAATAATGGTGAAATTTAAAATTCCATTAAATACCTCCAGAAAGCACGAATTTCCAAAAATACTGAATTGTGCCACTCTGTAACTGGCACCAGCATAGATATAGACAGAAACTAGAACTCTCCGATTAAACATCCATTACATTTTAATGCATCCTCTGGACAGAGGGAGAGTAGTGTTGTCATACATTTATTTTGGAAGGACTTTGGAAGTTATCACATGACAGTCTTACAAACAATCAAGAGAAAAACTGTCCAGATTAAACAACTGTAATATGAACACAAAACTGGTGCAAAACTATTTTAAGAAAGAATTAGCTGTGGTTCATTGTCAGAGTGAAAAATTGTTTATTGTGTCATATCACAAAAGTCCATTCAAGGCTCAGCAATATTTTTCACTCATGACAGTGAAAGAAAGAGCATCTTTATTAAATTTTCAAAAGTTATGAAACTCTAGGTCTACAAGTACTTTGAAAAAAAAAGATAGGATTTCAAAAACCAAAATTGACCTACTGTAGCAATATGCTTAAGTAAAATATAACTCTGTAAGACGAAACACTTATATTTAGGGATGGACAAACTATGATACAAATTCAAAATGGGAAATAACAGGTTCTGCAGAAAAGTACCTGAAGGTTATTATGGGCTGCAAAAATGAGCATTTGTCAACATTTATTGCAGTGTAAAGAAACAGCTTCTTTGTTGGGACATACAAACTACAATGACATACAAACTATCTTTTAAAAGTTTTCACTTTCTTTCTTTCCCTTCCAATTCTCTGATCACTAATCAAAAGAAACATAGAATAATTCAGATTGGAAGTGATCTGTAGTTGAGCCTCCTGTTCAATGCAGGGTGTCTGCAGTATGCCACTTTCTACCAGTCTCCAGGTAGGGTGTGACCTATCAGCCCAATCTATCAGATGGCAATTTGGCCTCATCCACACACCTAAGCTCTCTTGGACCCCAAAGAGGTAATGACTGTGGCCAAACTTATGGGAAATATTCCTGGAATAAGTTATGTCAGGACTTATGCCCAGCTTTGCCGTCTTTGTAGTAGCTGGCAAAGACCAAAACCATTAACAGGAGCCATGTTAGGAATTAAATAGTATGACTAGTCAGAAACTAGGCATTTTACTTATTTGTATGATCACCTCTGCAAAGTTCCTCCCAACCTTTTTTTCCTATAAATATAGTAAATTGATCAAAGCTTTGCATGTTGTGTTCTCCTTTGATAAAAATCAGATAGGTTTATTAGTTGTTCCTTTGTCAGAAGTAAAGTCTTTACCTTACTACAATGATAAATTGTCCAGTGGTGACACAAAGAGTAAAATACTATTCCAGAAACAATTATTCATTCTAAAAAAATAGAAAGAGAAAAATCAAAACAACTAAATATTTTTTTTCATTTATATGGGGAAAAAGTATAAGTAATTTTATAAGTTCCTGAAAAAGTTTGCACAGAAAACAATACATCCCAGAATTCCTTCTAATGGCATGTCTATACCTTTGTGCATTCTGTGGGTAGTATTGACATATATTTGGAAAAGGTAGGAAAAGTCTCCTCTATGCATTTGAGATGAGATAATAATTCTGCAGTGTTTAAGTGTACATGCTTTTTTTTTTTATGTTAGTCTTTTTGTAGCTTTTGAGGCAAAATTAAGTTTAAATCTGTTCTACGTACTTTATCCATTGTGCACATTTGTTTTCAAGACAGTTCTATTTGTTGAGAGAGGTTCAAACTGTTGTTTATAAATGTCCTAACTCCACACTGAATAGGAAAACAATACAGCATACAGAAAAAATAATACGCAGTGAAATCTAAGATCTCCTTTAACAGGTTAAGTAAATTCATTTTCAAATTGAGGATGCATATCAAAGAACAATAACTTTACCACCCTTTGTATTAATTTGACACAGACATACATGCCATGTTTTCTCTGATAACCTTCATCTCCAAAATCTGTTTTCTATGAGTATGATTAATATGGTTAACATCCACATTTTTTGTAAACTAACATATGACAGATAAATTAATCTAATTTTATATGTAATCTGCTGTATTTTGCCTATTCACTGTATTGCAGTGAAAAAAAATTAAAGCAATTTTTCATATATATTCTGCTAAGCCTTGTTGTAAATTAAAGCTTTCTATTTCTTTTAGAATTCATCTCTAGATCATTTCAGGTCTGCTATCTTCTGACTTAATAGGTAGTCTGTTAGCAGGAACCAGCACACAAAGGAATTAAATCACTAGACATTATTATTTAAATGCAACTTGTGTATTTTAAAGGGCAGAAGACTGTGCTGTATCTTACCTGTCAGCTATGTCAACAACACTGAATGTTGGCATTAATGTTCCTTTAACTCTGTGTTTCCTGTTATTTTATTTTGGACTTTATATTGTCTGGAGGAAATACTTTTCTGCACTGTTTCTTCTCTTTTTGAAATCTCTTTTCTGTAACATAACTTTCATGAAGAAAGAAATGTTACTCTCTGAAAAATGTTTGATTCCTTGAAAGCAAAAATAATCCAAGTTCCCTGTGGATCTAAAAGTGCATTTTAATTAGTCTGACCACATAATTTCTCAAAGAAAATCATTATCCCGGTAGTGTAAACGAAGGTCAACTTGCAGTTCACTAAGATTTTCTATCTCAGTACTTCACAGTTATATCTGCTTGCAATTCTTCCTTTGCATGGGCTTGTAGACCCTGTTGAATTGAAAGCTGCATGTAGTTTAAATAACTATTGGCAAAGTAGTTTAAATAACTTTTGGCAAAAATAGATGAAAAGGGTTGACAGTTCTTTTGAGTACAATACTTACTAAAATACTTGCTACATGCAATCATGTGAGATATAGTTCAAATCACTTCTTACACAGGGTCAATCACAGACCCTGTCAACATTGCTCCTTTAGGGCACAGAAAGCCATATAAAACATTGCATATATTTGGAAACTTTTAAAAAACAGTTTATGGAAAAATGACCACATAATAGGTCCCTTAGTGTGAATTTAAATACAGTTGTCTCATATCTCCCAATCACAAATTCCCAAGTTTCTTCAGTGAATAATCCATGGCTTATGAGAGTGTTCTTGGTAGGAATCTGAGAAATTATTCTGTTATGTCAGTGTTTTAACTCATGCTTTGCACTTTAAAACTGGTTGGAAATTTAAAGCTTTCTTTGTTAGTATCAAATATGTCCCTGATGATTGCCAAATTCACAGGCAATGACAGTCTATATAGCAGAATAATGATCACATTTATCACTGCAGCATACATATCAGTACATAGAACCCAGCATACATACTGGTGTTGTGATACAGTAACTACATTGACATGTTCAATCTCCATTCCAGTGGACATCATTGGGTTTGGCAATTTATGAGAAAAGTATAAAAATACACTGTTTCCCAAAAAAAGGTTTTTCTTTATATTTCTGAAGGTAAAGCTATAACTTTTCTTGGCACACGCTTTTCTGAGAATCCATGCATTATTTACAGGAACTATCTTGTCTTTGTACTGCATTGTGATGCAGCTATTATTAAAAACCATCTACCCTTGAAGGGAGAGAGGATTACAGAATTCATAATACCTACATCTGAACTGGTTGCTTCACAGAACACACAGTGGGATTTTGTATGAGAGCTGAGATTGACCTAACTAGCTGAAGCTCATGGTAGGATCAGCTATAGAGGGCAGTTGAAACACAAAATAAGCACAAGGAAAGCACAGAGTTAGGAGAGAAAAGGACAATAAACCTGTGATATGTTCCGGTACCACAGGGTAGCTTGGAGCTTTGCTTAAGGACTGGTTTAAACAATTTCTGGAAAAACACTCAGTTACATCTATATTAGTAAATAAAACATAGTATGTTGTGATTAGAAGATGAATGTCAAGGCATTTTAAAGTCAGATAGGTAAGCTCCTCCTCTTTTTCACCCCAAGAAGTAAAAGGTATTATTCATCTTGCCTGTTGAAACTAGCCTATGGTGTATTCTCTTCTTCAAATGACTCCATCTGGAAAAGTGGATCAAAATCATGCCAGGAAGTGTGTTAGCCATTACTGAGGACAGATAGCTGTATGTCAGTGATAAAACCTGTGCTCTGGATCTGTGTAAATTGTTGCTATAAATGGAGCTTGAGGGAACATGTAAAGAAGGTGTTAGAAATAGCTGTGAGGTAGACACAAAGGTTTTCAGTACAGAGGTAACTTAGGAAACAGAAAGGGGAAAATAATCTGTTTCAGATATGTAGACTTAGCAGTACCTTGATGTTTTGCATGTGTTCATGCCTTCATATAGAAGAGATCCAGCAACTGAAGCCACTACATGGAGCAAGTAGGTCCTTTATTTTAATAAGCCACCAACTCTTTCAGGAGGAACAGTTTGTTTCATACAGCAGATATTTTAAAACACTTCTTCTCTACTGATCTCACCTGAATTTCACTGAATTGCTCAAGAATCTTGACAATTGCTTGATAATATTTTTTTTTCCCCTTATTCTGACTTGATCTCAACTCCTAACAATACACAACACACTGTTTCCAGAGAACAACATAAGGGCATATATGTTGCCATACTAAGACAGTTCAGGGCCTGTCAATGGCATCTACTTTACCTATTATCTGTCTCCACTGGCTAATAGTAGGTGCTTAGATAAGGATTTACAAAACCAACAAGAATACAGCAATCATTGATTATTTCCTGGAATATTTTCCAAGTTCTTGTCAGTCTGCAGCTCAGGGATTTCTTGAGCCAGAAATAGTTGCTTTTGGTATTAGCAAAACATTAATACACTTTCATTTGTATGTCTCCATGCAACTGCTTAGATGTGAGCAAGATGTCTAAGCGTTAATTATAGTTAATGGACTGACATAGAGTTAATGAACTGTCTAGTCAAGGCATTCAATAGGACCTCAAGAGATTCAGTTCATGCTAAACATCTAGGGTTCAGATGCAGAAGTGTTGTTTGAAGTACCCGAGTTTGTCTCACCAACTCTAACCACAGAAGGAAAGGTCTCTTTCAGGTTTAACATCCACTTATATGTTTCTAGGGTGTCTGAAATGACAGTAAATGCCAAAGTTAAAGCAGATAAGCTGAGCCTTTTGTATATAATAGCTTCAGCTGGAGTTTCCTGCATCAGGTTTACCCAGCTGATTATTGAACTTCAGTAATACACCAAGTCCACAACATCTTGTGGGAAGGTTTTCCACAGACCTCATGTATGTTTTGTATGTAATAATTGCTCACTTCATTTCATTCTCTCTGATCCTTTGTTTCGTAGGAAGGTTGAACAATTGTTTTCTTTCAGTCAGTCATGATTTTGTAGACTGCCTTATTATCTTGTGGCCCATCCGGATACTAGGACTCCACTCTGGTGACCACATCTGAATAATCCAGACATTTTACTTTTTTTAAAACACCTCTTTGCATGATCAATTACAACTTTCCAAACACTTAGTTGCCCCAAAACACTGCTCATTCAGTCTCAGCCAATTTCCATCTGCTTCAATTTTGAGGCTTTATTCTCTTGCCAAATCGTAACTGTCATGGGATCTTTTAGTTTTTGAGACAGTCTTCTACATTGTCTCATGTACTGTCTACTGTCTGTCTTGAATGAAGTTACTTTCCTTTTAGGCACACATTTAAGTGCTTTTCTGAAATGATGCCCAATCTGCTAGTGTTCTCAAGCAATGTTCTTTCTTTTTCTAATTTTATTCTATTAGTTTATTTATTTCAATAAAATCGTCATTACAGTCACAAATATTAAAGTTAGTTAGAAAGACA
Organism: Lorius lory; assembly: GCA_025629905.1. Lineage (NCBI taxonomy): Eukaryota > Metazoa > Chordata > Aves > Psittaciformes > Psittaculidae > Lorius > Lorius lory. The sequence goes on from JAOSLQ010053339.1 coordinate 8,112, forward strand.
TTTCCAGTGAAACTGGAAATCGTTTAAACTCAGTTTTGACTGAAATACAGGCTAGCTATTGGACACAGTTGAAACAAAAATTTTGGAGCTCTTGAATCTTTTATGGAAAATCAAACTAAGAAAATTTTTTTTCTGCCTCTTCAGAGTAGCATATATTTTGAAAAAGAGACATTTAATTTCCTAAAAAAAAAAAAAAGTCTGAATAGTCTGGCCAGCAAAACTTAATGAAATCAACCCAAGAGAATCATTAGGCTCTCTCATGGAGCCTTGTATTCTGATAGAAAACTTAAAAGCAAAAGTTGAACTTTAAAACCATAGAACATGTGATTAGTAGTGAAAAGAAAGGTTTAAAACTCAGAATATCACAACTGCCAGGTTTTGTACAGATAAGGTAACAATTCATGTTTATGATCCTTTGGATGCCTATAGTTCAAAATCCAGAAATATTTTTAGAATAGAATATTTCACTTCGAAAGACCTACAATTATCATCTAGTCCAACTGCTTGATCATTTCAGGGCTGACCAAGTTAGAGTATGTTGCTAAGGACATTGTCCAAATGTTTTTTAAACACTGACAGGCTTGGGGCATCAACCACATCTCTAAGCAGCTTGTTCCAGTGTTTGACCACCCTCCTGGTAATGAAATGCTTCCTAATGTCCAGTCTAACCCTCCCCTGGTGCAGCTTCAAACCATTCCCATGTGTTCTGTCACTGGCTACCAGGGAGAATAGCTCAGCACCTCCCTCTCCACTTCCCATCCTCAGGAAACTGAAGAGAGGAATGAGGTCACCCCTCAACCTTCTCTCCAAACTAGACAAGACAAAATACTTCAGCTGCTCCTCACTGGACATGTTTTCTAGCCCTCTCACAAGCTTTGTTGCCCTACACTGGATGCATACAAAGAAAGACCATTAGATCCTTCTTAAATTGTGGGGCCCAGAAATGACTACAGTACTCAGAGTAAGGCTGCACTAATGGGGATAATCACCTCTTTTGACCCACTGGTTATACTCTGATACACCCCAGGATGTGCTTTGCCCTCTTGGCTGTCAGCGTGCGTCTTTTCTGTTGTATGTCAGTGTTGTGGTTTAAGCCCAGTGGGCAACTCAGCCAGTCAGTCACTCTCTCACTCCCCGCCTTTTCCTTCCCTCTGCTCCCTGAGGGATGGGGAGGAGAATCAAAATAATGTAACTCCCAGGGGTTGAGATAATAACAGTCCAGTAACTTAGGTATAATGCAAACCAGTACTGCTACCACCAATAATAATAATTATAAGGGAAATAACAAGGGACGAGAATACAACTGCTAAGGGACGAGAATACAACTGCTCACCACTCACCAACCAATACCCAAAATGAGGACAGAATGAGAAATATTAGTGACTCTCAGAGCAGAAAAGATTGATTCAAAGAATAACATATATTTCCAAAACACTAGCCACAGAGCACATAAAAAAGCTTAAACTAGGAGTTCCCCCAGTCTCCTATTTCTCCTATTGCCTCCTATTTAATCTCCTGAATAATAAAACAAGAAGAAACCTACACAAACTTAAGACAGCTTTCATTATAACTACGCAAGTCTTCTCCCATGAAAGTGCTGTGTACTTTTCATTTTCACCAGAGATAAAGTTATATTATTGAGAGCAATGTGTCACTATACTAAATCTTTGAACACTTTCTATTACTCTTCCATGAAAGTGGACTAGACTACAGAAAGAAAAGTTCTGTGCAATGTTATTTTTTTCCAGTACCCTATCTGGGACAATCTTTGCCTTTTTTTATTCCTGTAGCCTTGGAGATGGGACAAAGTATGACTCCATCTTTTAAAAACAATGGAAGAGAAAGCTCCATTGATTTACTCACCTCAGTGGCTGATAATGAAAGAACATGGGTTTGTCATTCTGAATTTTGTGTTGAGGGTTTAGGCTTGTGGATTTTATCATCACATCTATTTACTACAGCTGTGTGGTTTGTTGGATTTCTTTTGTAATATCTGTATTAAAATATGGTTTATATTCCAGCATACCTACTTATGTTTAATATCCGTTTGGTTTAAAAATTTATAATTTTTTACTAAATTTTTTTTCAGACTGTGAATCTGCTCAGAAACAGTGAGACAATGAGAATTAATCTCTGTCATTTCATTATGATTTTTAAAATGGCATGGCCATGTTAATATAGAATCATAGAATCATAGAATAGTTAGGGTTGGAAAGGACCTTTAAGA
>JAOSLQ010053342.1:0-19056 GCA_025629905.1 Lorius lory
TAAAGAATTTCTTCCTTATATCCAATCTAAACCTCTGCTGTTTAAGTTTCAACCCATTACCCCTTGTCCTATCACTATAGTCCCTAATGAATAGTCCCTCACTGCATTCCTGAGGGCCCCTTCAGGGCTGGAATTCATAAAAAACTGCTTCCTCATACAAATATTAGATGTGGCAACCAAGAAAGAGGCAATACTGGACTTGCTACTCACAAACTGAGAAAACCTGCTTTGTAATATCTTGGTTAGTGATAGTCTTGGCTGCAGTAATCACAATATAGTGGGCTTTGAGAGTCAGCTTATCACACTGAAGGTTAGTACTAAGGTAAGGGTTCCTGACTTTAGTAGAATAAAGTGGAACAAAACTCTATCAGAGCTCAGCTGGGAAAGGTTCTGTGGGAAGTTTTTATGGAGGATAAAGGAGCTAGTGAGTGCTGGAAGATTTTCAGAAAGTCTTTCCTGACAGCACAAAACCACATCAACCCACTTAAAGGTAGGGGGAGTAAGTGGAACGAGAGACCACCTTAACTGGGAGCTTCAGAGTCTTCTCAAAAACGGAAACATACCAGAGATGGAAAAGCAGATGAATACCCGCTGGGAACTACAGTGGCATTGCCAGGGCACAGAGTCACAGTTAGAAGAGCAAAAGCTCAGTTAAAATTGAAATTAGCCAGAGATGTCAAAAACTGTGAGAAAGGTCTTTTGCTCAGGAGAGCATAATCCAGGATTTCAGCACAGGCTGGGACCTGCCAGCAGGGGAGCAGCTCTGTGGATAGGGACCTGCGTGTCCTGGTGGACAAGCAGCTCAGTATGAGTGAACAGTGTGCTGCTGTGGCAAAGAAAGACAACAGGATGCTGGATTGCATCAACAAAGATATCACTAGCAGAGATAAAGAAGTTATTATCCCACTCTACCCAGCACTTGTCAGGCCACACCTGGAATACTGTGTTCAGTTTTGGTCCCCACTGTACAAAAAAGACTGGCTGGAGAGGGTCCAGAGAAAGGCCACAAAGGCAATCCAAAGACTGAGAAGCCCGTCATATGAGGAAAGATTGGGAGAATTGGGCTTATTCAGCCTTGAGAAAAGAAGGCTCACAGCTAAACTTATCACCATGTTCCAGTCTTTGAAGGGCGGCTATAAAGAGGATGGAGACTCCCTTTTTACAAGGATTTTCATGGAAAAAACAAGGGGTGATGGGTACAAGCTACTCTTGAGGAGATTCCAGCTTGACTCAAGAGGAAAATTTTTTAAAATGAGAACAATTAGCCATTGGAATAATCTCCCCAGGGAAGAGTTGTATTCCTGAACACTGGATAATTTTAGGATTCAGCTGGACAGGGTTCTGGGACATCTTGTCTAGACCATTGCTTTTGCCAAGAAATGTTGAACCAGGTGTTCCTTGAAATCCCTTCCAACCTGGTATTCTATGATTTTATGAATAAACAGTTCATTTCAGAGTCATTTTGCTTTTCCTTTTTGACATGTAAATAATGTTACCTCTCCTAGAACAAAGATAATCAAAATAAGAAAAGATAAAACATCCCGTGCTTAATGAAGCATGTGACTGGGCCATAAATTTTTTTTTCATATTATACAGTATGAGATGCATTCTTAGAATTGCAAAGTGAAATAAAAAAGTTCATCTTATGAAAGAGAACGTGTTTTAAAAAAAAATCTTGGAAAACATTTTGGTTAATAAAATTATAGAACCTAACTTTTGGTAGATGGTTCACTTTGATGCTTTGTTGAACAAAAGTAGCTATTTTCAGTGCTTTGAGAAAGTCAGCTACTGAGAGAGAAGATGACATTGAAATTCTTTAGCAACATTTTTTACTAAACTTCATTAAAGTGGATGAAATGGAATCAATTTCAGAAGAGTGATGGGGCAGCAATGAAGAGAAGCCCAGTGCTACTGAGAGCAGCACACATCTGATGTTTTTATTCTGAGACCTGTTCCAGGGGAACATCCTTACTCCTTAGTTGCTATTCTCTGTGTAATTATCACCTTCACTGCTAAGGACAGACTGCGCATCATTTAATCACTCCATTGGCAAAGTCCTTGTCTGTGACATCCAAAAGCAGGCAGGAAGGTGTTACTGAAAGAGAAAAGGACACAGGAGGACTTTTTTTAATATTGTAAAACAGAAAATCAAAGCTTTTATATTTGTTCTGAGACAACATGATAAACAAACATAAAGAAGGCAGCTAGTGTCACTCAGCCTTTTTTACGTAAAGCTTTTTCTAAAATCCAGATTGCATTCAACACTGATGCTTTCCAATTTCCCAGATAAGATTACAAAACTCTAGATTCTATTAAGCCATTAGATAATGTAGCCTGTTCATCTGTTGTTTATGGTCAGCAAGAGACAGTACTGTACTATGGCTAATGGACTGAATCAGGTGATAAAAAAACAGGCTGACCCTGTTCATGCTTCTGATCTTGGTTAGTCACGATTCCCCTACCAGCCTTTTCTTTGTCTGTTTAATTGTATGCTGTTTGGGATAGGGAAATTTTATAATACTACTTTGTGGGGTATCTGGGACTTGAAGCTTTTCAGGAATTCAGTTCTGTTCTGTATGAGTATACATATTATTTCAAAAGTATTGCCAAGCTGAATTCTTAAACCACAGTACGCAGCACTGTATTCCTTTAACATGATCTAGCAGTTGGAAATAAAAAATAATGGGTGTCGTAATAAGACATGTTATATTATTATTCTCTCAGACTCGTAAATTCTTCCTGAAACACTTCCTACACAAACATTATTCAAGTAGTTCCTTTGTGGTAGCATTCACGAAAATTGTAGCAATATTCTTCAGAATTGAGTTAATCAAAATTCTTGATCCTAAAAGTAGCATGCTATGATTCTAATATAGCTGAGTGCCGTATCTGTCCTTAGTTCCTAGTCTTTTCTTGCTATGAGTCAATGAACCTGTCTTCAAAGACCTCTTTGTTCTCATATTTTCATCTCGAAGTAAAATTTTGTGCTAAGTAACTTACTCCTGTTCAGAGGAATGGAATCAGTTTCCATACCCACATACTTTATTTTAACATATAACATGATCCATAACTGTATTTAATCCTGAGCTCCCCAGTACAAGAAAAATGGGGAATTAGTGAAGTGAGTCCAATGAAAGACATAAGAAAACACTTTAATTCATTCTGAAGGTTGGAGAACACTGTCATACGTTTCCCAGAGAGGTTGTAGGGTCTCCATCTATGGAAATATTCAAGACCTGACTGAACAAAGTCCTAGGCAACCTGTTCTAGTTGAACCTGCTTGAGCAGAGGGTTGGACTAGATAACTTTAAGAGGTGCCTTCCAACCTCAAATACTCTATAAATCTGTGATATGAAACTTAGAATCATAGCATAGTTGGAAAGGACCTTAAGATCATCTAGTTCCAACCCCCCTGCCACCCAAGACTTGGGTGGTGTGGTCAGAGCCTTTGCTAGTGAAGACCAAGGCAAAGAAGTCATTAAGAACCTCAGCCTTCTCCAAATCCTGTGTAGACAGTTCTGGTAGCTTGCCAATTCCCACATTTTCCCTAGTCTGTTTTTTATCTGCTACATACCTATAGAATGCCTTCCTGTTATCTTTCACATCCCTAGCCAAGTTTAATTCTAACTGGGCCTTAGCTTCTAGTTGGGATGCAACACTCCTGGGCTTGTAGCAGGTGATCTTTGAATATCAACCAACATTCTTGGGCCCCCCTGCCCTCTAGGGCTATATCCCACGGAACCTTACTAATCAGGTTCATGATGAGGCCAAAGTCTGCTCTCTAAAAGCCCAGAACAGCGAGCTTGCTACACGTTCTTCTCACTGTCCTGAGGACCTTGAACTTGACCATCTCGTGATCACTGCATCCAAGGCTGCCCTGGAGTGTCACATTTCCAACGAGCCCTTCCCTGTTGGAGAGCACAAGGTCAAGCATGGCACCTCTCCTTGTCGGCTCCTCTGTTACTTGCAGAAGGAAGTTGTCTTCCACACAATCGAGGAACCTCCTGGATTGTTTGTTCCAGGCCGTACCGTCCCTCCAACAGATATCAGAGTGGTTGAAGTCCCCCATGAGAACAAGGGCCTGTGAGCATGAGGTTTTTCCTATCTGTCTGTAGAGTGCTTCATCCACCAAGTCCTCCTGATCAGGCAGTCTGTAACAGATCTGCACAGTAATGTCTCCGATAGCTATTTTCCCTTTAACCCTGACCCACAAACTCTCTGTTAACTGCTCACCTGTCTCCAGAGTATTCAAAGAACTAAGCAGGAAATAAGACCAATTGGCTTGAGTTTGTTTAAGGTATAATAGGTTTCCAAAAGCTCATGGAAGTGTGTATGTATTGTGGGTAAAATGAGTTTGCAGTCCTCTTTTGTTTTTTCTTCATCATAATACACCAAATATTAAGAACAAGCTTTTTGAATGTGACAGAATCGTTTTCAGAAGCAACTGAGCATCAGCTGTCTGAAATTAGACCTTTTTTAATGGTGAAAAATTGATCCAACACACCTCATAAAAGCTTTTGCAGGGGCCAGAATTTTACCCTTCATATGGGTGATTTTGAGAACCAATTTACTTTGACTGGGAAGTGATATTAAACTTCTATAAATGAGTTATCTGAAAGATTATTTCCAGCGTTTCAAAAGCATTAAACACATTCTGAAGACTAGAAGAGTAATAATGCATTTTTTTTGTTTTTTAGTGCAACAAAAAAGAGGGAAGAAAGAAACAATATACCTTTTCCTGACAATCTGTTCACCCCAGAAGAGGAAGTTTCATTCTGGTCTGTGGGGACTGTTACAAAGGATGAATATATTGTGACATTTTTCAGATATGTTGCTTTCCCTGTCTTCTGTCTTAAAAATGTAGTTTCTCTTCTCCTAATGTGACAAAATCCCATTGCTCTCAGCTTGGTAATTAAAATACAGTAATACTCCAGACGATAAAAACATAAAGAGATGTGTTAATTTTTCAGAGATTCACCTTTCCTCCTTCTACCTTCGCCCCCACCCCCAACCCTGCACCATTTCATTCAAAGATGGAAATAAGAATACCTATTTAGCTTGGAAAGACAAAATGATTATGGAACAGCATGACTATGGTAGGCAGATTCAAATTAAAGGTCACTGCCAAAAGAACAGTCAACTTGAATTCTATCAAGCATAGCAGAAAATATATGTCAGAGTGCCTAGAAAGTCTACTGGGGCTAAATCTCATTCAGCTGTTGGATCAGATGATTTTTTATTCAAGATACATAATGCATATGCATTACAGAAGTGAGGTAGCTGATATTTTTGCAGAGTAACGTATATAATTCTACTGAATATCATAACAGTAAACAAACAAAATCTGATTTCATATTTTTACTACGTACATATTTTTCAAATACATTTCCTTTTGTTAAGCCTTCCTGAAGTATCTTAATTCATGTTTTACTGGACCTTCCCTCGCAGCTGTCAGGATAGTATCCACTCAGCATCTAATTTATGACTTTAAATCCTGACCCTCCAGGTTTTTTGTTTGCTTGTTTGTCTCTGAATCTTTATACTCGGAAAAGTCTTATTGAATTACATCAATTTAATTTGGGATGGGACTACATGACCTGAAGGGATTATCAGGTCCTTCCCTCTAACATTACAGCCAGATATTTCTACCAGAAAATGTAACAGAATATTTTAATCACATTTAGCTGTGGTTGATTCTTTCCTGACCTTCATCTTTTTGAACGTGAAAGTGAAATGTTAAAAGAAAATTCACATGCTCACGAGGAAAATATAGTTTTAATAGGTCATTTATCAGAACAAAAAATTGTTTTAGAAAAATGTTTTGAACTCTAATTAAAATCTCTTAAAGTCAGAATCAAAACCCAAACACAGAAAACTATCAACAGACCAGCAGAGGAGACAGAATAAAACTAGAGGTCACAACAGAAAATTTGATGAGTACAAGTACTTATCACCTATAAGAGAATATCAAAGACAAAATTTTTCATGCCACAAAATTCTTTTCAATTCACTTCCGCAAACTGCACCAGTCAAACTGTTGGTTTATTAAGTAAGCATTCAAAACTTTTTATAACACATAAAATAATCATAATTATAAATAAAAAATATTATTAATAATGTCATCACTTAAGTAATACTCTAGATGTTATTGGTATATTGCAGATATATAGAATGATTGATAGAATTTTTGTTTCAAAGAGTTTCTGAACTTCAGTTAACACTTTTCATTACCTCTGAAATTCAATAGGCATGTAGAAAAAAAGCTTGTTAGCAAACTCCATCAAAGATACTTGCTGTAAAGGACCCCTGCTGGTGTTAACAGCAGCCCTCCAAGAGACATTACAAATGAAGAAGACTCTTTCAAATTCAAAGTTGTGAAGCATCTTTTAATGTATTGATTTTTGGGTTATGTCACTTCCATCAGATATGTTTTTGGCAATGTTACATAGGTACTGGCCAGACATTTATGAGTATTAGGAGATTCATGAAATCATAGAATTGCTTAGGTTGGAAAAGGTCCTTAAGATCATCCAGTCCAACTGAAAACCTAAGACTGCCAAGTCCTCCAGGTTGCTGCACAAGTGTATTTATAATTGCAGAAAAAAGAAATTTGATTCAAGTAGGTGGTGAAAAAAACCCCAGATAATTAAAACTGTATTAATTCTTGTACTGTGGTTGAACAAATGTAATAGATAAAAGTAGGGTCTTGCTAATAAGGAATGCTGATTCTTACTTTGTTGCATTAAATGTCCTTTCTTAGTGCATGTACACCGAGAAACACACTGGATTATCTGCATAACTTCTTCATTATCTGGAGAAATGTAAATGAGGACACACTTCTTACAAGAGATCTTTTTGTGTTAGTCAGACTGTATAAATAAATACGACACTTACTTCTCTTGAATTAGGAAATGCTGATAAGGAGAAAATATTGCTACTAGGAGAACAAATATTTCTTATGTTCTACTATTTGTTTTCCATATCTTTTGCAGAAATACTTGAGAGATTTTAGCTGTTTTCAGGTACCTTTTCCTTCTGTGATTGCATTTGCCTCACCACCTTTTGTGCCTGAGATATGCCATGAAGTATAACTGCAAATGCAAACAAAACAAAGGGGTGATAAGCCCTCAAAGATGAAATAAGTATGAATCTGCAGAAGGGACCTATCCATAAACTAGCACCAGAGAGGATAGCTAGCAGTGCTCTCACTCCTGTTGTGTTTTTGCCTATGAAATGGTATTATTGGTCCTGTGCAGCTTAAGTGACTAAGAAAATGCTCATCTATAAGAAGTATGTGTGTTAGAAATATGGGCTGGAAAAGCCTCATGAGAAAATTTGAATTCTCCAAGAAAAGTATAGGTATTTTAAATTATAATGGATTTCAAAGTTCAAGGCAAGTAGAAACAGTTAATGGTTATAACTAGTAAAGTTACAACTAGAACTTTAAACATTTGGGAGCATTTAAAAGAAAAAAAAAATTACAAGTAATTTCTCTCTCTCTGCTGTACCACTGTGAAATAATGTCCTTTTCCTCTGATTATCCTCTTCTTTAGGCATGGGTTGTCTAGACTTGTGAGGAGGGGGAGGCACATTAATGGTTTTTATTCTGTCATTCAGCGAGGCGGCACAGAAAAGGAAATTATTATTTTTTAACTGAATGCACTGGTAGAAATGCACCAAATTGCCCAATATTAGCTTTATTTTTCAAAGTTTCTAGAGAACCAGAATTGCAGGATCCGTATCATACATATTAACAGCACCAATTATCCATACGACTGCTGCTCTTCAGCTCTGTATATTTCAGGAGATACGTTTTCTTCCTTTATGCTTTGTGCTCAAAGTGTGAAATCCAATAAAGTAAACCAAAGAAATATTGCTGATATCATGGGCTTTTTTACTACTTCCCATTGAGTCCACCAGGCTAATTAATTCATGTGATATAACTGTATATATATATAACCAAGTTAACCATATATATTCTGCAAGCTGTTCCTGACACATATAGGCAAAGAAGGTTTTAAGGGTTTGGGTATTCTTAATTTATATTTTTTTCCATCTTTTTCACTTAATTCTCTTCACAAAAAGCAGTAATTCCTGCTGAAACACCTTTGTGCTCTTGCTTCCTTTCCCCACAGCTGCAGCTTGTCTGAGTTTCATTGACAATAACTGCAGCATGTTACTGAATGTTTTTCTTTCTCCATCAGAAGTGCAAGCACATTTTATCTCGTTGCTTCTTTACATGTCCATAGAGACAATAAGTAATGGAGAATAAAAAAAAAAAATAAATAATTAAGGAAATGCACGCTCAATGATGTTTTGTGCTGGAGGGGTTCAGTTGTCTCCTTGGAAGGATTTTACTTTAAGGATTGAATAGCACAATGCTAGATTGTATTTGCATCCATCTTCAATGTTCATAGCCAGCATAACCTTTTAATCAGGCAATTAAGTAGACATTTTTAATGTGAAGTATGTTTTGAACATAAGGGGATTTCATAAATGTTCACCTGGCCTGCAAGCGCATCTATAGAGTAAAGCTTTGTTCCCCTTTTGAGTTCAAATTTGGGATGGCCAGTCTTTGAACATTGATATGCCAGGCCTTCACTGACCGTAGAAATCCTAGCCGATGTAGGATCAATTTTGTTATCAGCAATACCTAGAAAATGGAGACTGCAGAAGTATATTATTTTAGTTCAAATAAAATCTTATATACTTCTTTGGACCTTCTCAGTTTGGGTGTAGGATTCTTGCGAATGAGAGATTTAGGTCACTCAAAGAATCACCATCAAAGTCATTAGCAAAAGTGGTTTTAATATGAATTTATAAAAGCACAACTTACATTAAGTTTGATGGCAAAGTTCACTTTATTACTTACTACATGGAAAAAACATACAAAGGAAAATTAAGTTAGAATAGAGCTAAAATGATTCATGTAGAGACTGAAGATGCAAAACAGTAAAGGATGCATTCTTGTTGAGTCATGAAGTTCAGAGTAGACCCCTTCCTTCCTAAACTCTTGATTGAGGTTAGTTGCACTAGGTCCAAGCTTAGTCTCAGACAATGGTTTATGTGTAATAGAAGAAATACAAAGAGTAAGGAGAACCTGCTGTCAAGTCATGAGGTTCAGAGAAGACTCCCCTTGCTTTCTAAACTCCTGACAGAGCTTAGGTGTGGCTAGGTCCAATCTTAGTCTTAGATTTGGACAACAGTTTATGTCTAAAGGAATTAGCTGAATGGATTTCATGAGTATTAATTTAACATGCTATTGAAATGGGTGAACTTGACTCAGTTACCATGGCTGTGTTCTGATTAAGGGGTCCCTCCACCTTGAAAGGAAGGACATCTTATTCTCAGTTAAGGAATCTCAAACCTTAAGATGTGTCCCTATTCAAGAGGAGAGTCACACAGTTGCAATACAGGGAGAACTTGAATTGGACTCATCCAAAGATCTGTTTTTAGTAGAATGTCTCTCTTCCTTGAGGAGCAACCTTGAGAGACATCTCAGCTCAAGGGGAGACCAAAGCCATACAGTCATGCTTGCCTACCAGGGAGCGCTTGAAGAAGGCTCAGTTAGGCTGTCATATTTATGGAATAAATTGTTTGGCTTTAGTCAAATTACCTACAATGGAAAAGGGAAGTATGAGGCTCCTTGTACCCACAGATTTCTTTGTTCCTTGATAAATGAGTCTTGGATAAACCACCTATTCATGTGTTAATCATATGATCAGTGTTCTTGGCCTGGCTATGAACCACGGTTTTACCTGCTTTGGAGCCTGTATTAAAATGCTGTTAGTTTGCTCAAGGCATCAAGTGCATTCATCACAATGACCAACTTATAAGTCTTTGACGAGACTATGTGAAATATTCAGTGTACACTCTGAAAGCAAACATTACATGTTCATCTTCTTAATCTCAAAACCGATATCTTTCTGTATTATCAAAATATAACTAATTAACAATTCCTTATGAAAGTATTTTTTTATTTAACTGCATTATACAACAATGGACGTGTATCTAAATTGTCAAGTATGTATCTTAATTGATATCAAATTGCTATAAATTAAAAATACGTTAATTTCAGAGCAATCAAATCTTTATTTAAGACATTTAATTTGTCATTAAAAATTGCTTGCAAGGAATCCTATTGAGAATTACTATCATATACTCATTAATATCCTGAGGCAATGAGAGTTAGTTAAAATTTCATTAGAGGAATATTAAATATCAAAGAATTTCTACATGATTTTCCACAATGCGATACATACTCTAGTCTAATCACTTGCATATTTGATTTTTGAAGCCAATTATTGTACCACACAGCCAAAGAAACTTGAGGAACTCATTTAAGCTGATGTTCCAACATATACAAAGAATCTTTTCCTTAATTCTGTTTTAAATAAAAGTTGTAGTTCATCAGGAAATTTTCATGCACTATTATTTAGTTTCATTTTTAAACAAATGGACACTCGTGATACATGTGAACACTTAAAATAGAGAGATAGTGCTTTGGTTTCTAGCTGCCCCTTATTTTTGTAAACACTTCAACAACCATCACAATTTAATAGTCTTGTTATCATCATTACCCAAGTGAAGTTATGTTACATTAAATATATTTGGCCTTTATATTAAGAATGCAGCCTGATGGACCTAATTACTTATGCACTTTTGTTCCCTCAGCTTTGTTTAGAAAGCCTTCTAGGATATAGCAATATTTTTCTTAATAAGTGTTTCTAAGCAGTCCTTTCAACAAAGGCACTTTCTTTTTCAGCTAGCTCACTTAAGTGCAAATAAAAATCTCCCCTTGAGAAATGAGTTTCAATTATAAGAATATGACTGTGATTATAACTAAGTAAAAAATAATTGTGACCATCAATTTATCTAGAATCTTTCTCATCTGCTGCAGGTAATACTTGGCTCAGGTTTCTCTGCTTCTACTGTCTGTAGAAATTTGCATAATTTCTCTCAGTTGAGTTTAGTCAGACAGTTGCAATAGGAAGAATGATAGTGGTTCAATTCTTATTCTTACTGTTAGGAGTAAGTTAGAAACTTGAATCTTCTGATCCCTTGGAGTCATGGGGCAGGAGAATGCAAGCAGATATCTCTGACCATGTTATTGTGGGTGAGGATCCAGATCCTCTTAGGCTGAAGAAGACTTAAAAATCTAGTCTCACTCCTAGTTGATAATATGAAGTTGCATATTATTTCCACTGCTTCACTGGTTAAAACCTGTCAACTTTTCAATTTTCTCAAATAAAAACGTTACATATAATTTGTAAATGGATTCCAGAAACTTAGGCTCTGCCACTTTCACATAGCATTTTTCACTTTTGTATTTTTTAGAGTCCAGAGTCATAGGTTTATACACTGGAGAAAAATAGTATTTCAGGTATATATTTGTATTTGATATTTTTGAATAACTCTTGTCCAATTCTCCTGTTGTTTTTCTTGTTTTCTTGCATTTCCTCCTCATAAATCCACCATGAAACCCACGCACTTAACTCTCAGCACTGGGTTCCGCCACAGAGAGAGAAAGTCTAAAACAGAAAAGTGAAAAGCTCAAAGCTTGGACTTTTAAAACCTCCCTCCTTTTTGGGCTAGACAAAAGGTGAGAAAAAAAATCTTCAAAGTTGATATTGTTAGCTTCAAGTTTATATGCATCTGTGTATCTATGCGCATATATATATATATATATGTATATACATATACACAACCATAGAAGCATATCTCAAAGCTTATACTTTCACTTCTATAAATTCTCTATGTTGGCATTTATTTAGCGTTTGGAAGTTCCTGGTACTCTACTTCTTTTTTCGCATGCTTCTTTCCCTTTGTGAAGTGTAGTGAATCCGTTCATGGCATTTAAGATAGATGAAACCTCTCTGAAAGTTGTTCATATTACCTGGCCTTGTGAGGCTCTGATTACTTTGCTATTGGACATCAATACATTTCTTTCAACTTTGCTGACATCTCATTAATCATGAGTAAATTCATGCCAGGTCCTTACAAGAATTGTAATTGATGCCCAGTGGCATCCAACCAGGCTCTTAAATTGTTCATCAATAAAGTAGCATGTAAATTTTGTCTTTGAGGAACAATCAACCTACTTTATTTGGACCCCAACAGAGAATCCCAACACCCATTTTTGAAATCTTCAGTTACTGGGTTACTAGAAACTACACTTAACGGTGAGGAAGAATGCATAATAAAAAAGAGCAGATGAAAAGCCAAATAATGACAGCCAAATACGAGCACATTATTATACTGTAAAATGACTATAATACATGATTCTCTGACCTGGAATTAACTTCCAGGAGCAAGTCTCTTCAACTTTGTCTTTAGGAGTGTGAGTGGCGAAAAGGGAAGGGAAGGATGACATTCTGCTACATTTACTGTTGCATTGCTGTCCACGTTACTCATTTATGTTTGTTTATCTACTCACATCACATATCTATGTGCCCTGTTTAATTCTTGATTGGAGCTTAAGATTCTGTAATACAAAGACAGAACTTTGGAATTCAGGTAGTAATTATTTGTCATAGTTTCTGTTTTAGCAAAATGTATATCACATAGTACTGTATGCAGATATTAACAATTTTTAAGACACAATTATTAATAGTGTACAATATATGAAATTTAAACAAGAATGAAAGCACCATATTTTGAGAAATCGTGATGTAATGTGATTTATTCTCTGCATACTTTTTTATAAAAAAGGGGAAATATATGCCATAAAATGAATTACGGTATTTTAGGAGCAAGGAACAACTGCTGCTAAAGCAAAGTAGATATGAACTTAGATTATTTGGATATTTTGGAAACTCACCTGTTGCTAAAGAATTTAATTCCTGCATAAGAAAATGTTTATTAGATTGACTTACATAGCCATAAATATTAATAGTTTAATTCCATATTGAATTTTCTGAGGGTTTTTTTATTTGTTTGCTTTAATTACTACAGAATTTACACAGCCCTGTTCACAAACTGCAGTTCTAGTGAGCTGGACAGCTGTGATTTTAAAGCTTGCTGAGGGTGCACTCAATCCCACCTTCTGTGTTCCCAATGAAGATGTTAAACAGACTGGTCAAAATACTGACCCCTGAGGAATGCCACTTGTCATTGGTCTCCACAGATCTCACAGTTCCTGGCCTCTTCCATCTTCACTGTACAAACCTGCCAAAAAGTTGACATGAAGTTCCCACAACTTTTTACTTCAGTGTATTTTTTATATGTTCTGGCATAACAGTCAGTATCACAACACACCAGATACGAATTATTCAATGGCCTACATTTGCATGTCCTTTGCATGTCCCACTGTTCTGGTTCCTTATCCCCATAAAACAAACAGACAAACAAAAAGTGAAAACATTTTTTGGCATGTAGATGACACAGGCAAGATTAAATGAGATTAATGACTTTATTTCCACAAAATCTTGGGCATCCTGCCAAGGAAAAAAATTCTCATCCATATGTGGTGGCATTATCGCGGTGTTGCTCAATTTTGGCTCCTGATCAATAGAATAATTTTTAAACATAACTGGACTAATGCTTCCACTTACTGCAGATGTTTTTCTATTTAGGGTATTCCTGAGAATACCACTAATGGGCTTTTGCAAAGATTTATGCAGCCATATAATCCTTTCTAAGAAGAACATTATTGCCAGTGCAAAAATGTAGTCCACTAAGGCTGGAAAATTACAAAGAACTTCATATAATGTTACATTTAGAAAACACTCTAAGTGTACTACATTTATGGCTACATTTTTTTTTTCTATACAACTTAGCAGAAATCTGTTAAATTCTTATGGTAGATGCAAATGTCAACTTTTACTTAGACTAAATAGTACCCTATCACAGAAATCATCTGTCAGAAATACTGTGATTGCTGGTGGAACAAAGTAATATTCATTAGGAATAAGAATAGCAAGATTTGGGACTGAGAAAGCTTTGCATTTCAATTAAGAAGTCAACATCTAAAAAGTATTCCATAATAATGAATACCACAGTATCCCTCATCACTCTGGATCTGGGAGTCAGCTCTGGGAATGGATGAAGGTGGAGTACCCCTGTCATCTGAAGAGCACCAAGACAATTAAAAACTTACCTATGAAGAATGGTTGAGAATTTTAGATTTTTACTTTAATATTGAACTGCAGTGAAGAGAGGGAACAGAATAACCATTAGAGTAAAATGTATTCTATCTGAGACCTAAACAAGTGATAAACCCAGATGTTTGAACCATTTGCATACAGTCATCACTATCTGAGAGTTTTAAACCTGAGGTTTTACAGTGAGCTGCGTGGTATATTTGATTTGGTTTAGGGGGATAACATGAGATAATGGTATGGAAATAAAAAAACCCACAATCCACTGGCATATATCAGCCAGGGTATCCCTAATACACAGCTAGGTATAGGAGAAGGGTCTCACAAAATTTATAACTGACCAGCCTGACCTTTTGAAACTGTATTGTTACTTAAAAAGTGAAAAGGAAAAACTTGTGGAAAGCTTGGAAATTTTTATTTACTTTTTAAAATATTTTCTTTATTTATTTAAAATTAACATTGACTTGCAGATCATAGAGGAATGCTCACTACAACATGATATTTTTGGTATCTCACCTCTTGTCTTCACACTGTTGTTCCTTGCATTCAACTTTTTACTGTTTTTCCATTAGGAAAAGACCTGTGGATTTTCATTTCATTATTCAAAAACCCACTTTCTTCATTCACCCAAGAAATCTGCACAAGCCACAGCTAGTTATATGAAATAATTAGGTAGCTTTAACTAGAGTATTTAAGAGTCTGAAGACACTGGTCAGGAATAATAAAGCTGGAATAAGTTTAAATATTTTTCTTTATTTTGTCTTAGCATATAAGCTGTTCCTAGTACAATGGCAACATGGGAAAATTATGCCTGATTGCCTGGGATGGATTTCTGTAGTGTATTATTACACATTGACCACAGGCATTGGTGGGAAAACTGATCACATATGCAGGTATTATTGCATGTTTTTGAGGGGAATTTATCTATATGGAAATATATATCTCAGCTAAATCACTGAAAATTTAACTAAAAATATTCTTGTGTAACAGATTTCTACTGCTATTACCAAAATAAGCCAAAATTAAAAAAATAACAGCAGTGTCCATATTAACTAAATATTTTTGCTCTTATGTAAAACTCCAGAGATGGACAGTTTGTAATAGAAATTGTTATGCTTTCTTTTAAAAGGTAGTCGAGCCTGCTTCATATGTGAATAAGTCAAAATGCATAATGGAGAAGTTTCATTGCACAGTTGCACTCTACCTGCAGAACAGACCTTGATGTGAGATAATACTGGATGGAAGTATTTTGTAAAGGAAATTTATATCTACATCAGTAATGTTTCTCATAGTTCTACAAATCAATAACATCTTGGAAGCAAAATTACTGAAATAGTAAACTGATGAAAGTTAATTTTATCATAGAATCACAGAACTGTAGAATAGTTAGCATTAGAATGGATCTTAAGATCATCTAGTTTCAACCCCCTCCTATGGGGATCAAAACTTTCAAGAACAATTATAGACATAGAATCTTACATCCCTATTGAAGTTTACATATTGGGCTCCAAAGATTTATTTAATATTTAATTCAAGGTTTTTGCAATAAATGAATGTATTGCATTTAGTATATGCAGTATATTTTTATATATCATAACTATAAAATAAAATGCATTATGCAACACAATGTACTATTAATTATGCATTATTATGGTATCATATTATAGTATCACGTATTGTGCCATACTGAATATTATTTTGTAAATGTGTAGTATAATATCTATTTACTAAAAACAAGTTTTGAAATACAGACATATATTTATATGTATGCATGTACAAACATTTTTGCATCTCACCAAGTATGTTAGTTAGTGTTTTTAGAAGGCTTAGAAATAAAAACTGTTACTACTTTTCAAGATAGTCTGTTAGTCTGAAAGCAGACTATTTATTGCTTGTTCAACACACAATAAAAGGCTATCAAAACAAGTGAGATGAAATATTACATAACACTGCAGAAGTATTAGTAGTAGTTTCTGTACTTTGTAAATATATTGTTCCAAAATCAGGAACAGCTACAATGCAGGAGAAGGCAAAGTGATATAGAAGGTGACAGAAATAAAACACTTAAATTACTTTCAATAGCCTCAAAGACTTAACGACCAAAAAAAAAAAACCCAAAATGGCATGCAATAGGAACCCTTAAAATTTAAAAGTGATTAGGCTGCGTTTTTTCTTTATTCATGCTGCTCTTATTAGCAAGACTAGATAGCATGTTAACCTTTGCTGAAGTAGGTTCCTGAATTTAAGAAATTAAAAACATAAAAGAGAATAATAAATTTCAGGATTCTGTTCCATAGAAAAAAAAAAAGATTAAAAAAGAATTCAGAACTTGGAAGAAATTGCCTATGCAGATAAACTTTTATATGTGAGCAGTCCCTGATGAAGCTCTAGGGCAATTCAGAAGGCCATTTCCATTCAGCAGGCATTTTAGGACATGCTTAATATTACTATTAGTTATGACTGTGACATGACATTCAAAATAAAGCAAAATATTAAAACTCATCAGGGTACTCATAAGAAGAAATACTCATGAAAAAATTGAATACTGCTAATATTTTATTTATTTGTTTATTTGTTTGTTTATTTATTTACTTTAGCAATTGATCTTAAAATGCGGCACCCTATAATATTCTGGTTTTATATTTCAAATTCACTGTTTGTGGGTTTGGAGGTTTTTTTGCAAATTCTGTTACATATTTGATGTGCAGATATGGAATTCCATTTGATATATTATGTAGATGGATCCAACTAAAATTTATATCATAAAAATTTATACTGGAAGGATGACACCAGAAGTAATGTTTATAATCAATTTTTATGTCATTAACAGAAAATACCATCATTTTAGAATACAATAGGTCAGTTAAGCTATAAAGTATTTAACCTGTGCTTACACTCATCTCTGACATGGAAGAACCAAATTGTGCTGTTCTTTCTATCATACTTCATATCAAAGATAAAATGTGTTAGTAATCCTTAGTAGATTTCAACTTTATTTTATATGTTGGAATGCACTGGTCAGGTAGGCCAATGCAGTAATATTTTGTATTGCATTAATGCATTAATATTTTAAACAGGTGACATTCATTATTAACTGAAGTATTAAAATACCAAGTATCAATATGACGATCAAGTTTGTACATTATGCTTAGATTATTAAGGATTAATAAAATATTTAGCAAGATCCTTTATTGTGTTCATTTTGTAAAGTGATTGTTAGGTAATTGCACCAACTCCCATCCTGCATTTTATACATAACATAAAGATAAACAACATCATTAAGTTTGCAAATCTAATGCCAGAAGTTCTGAAAGTGCAGGGTTAGAGCTGACCAAATTAAGATTGTTTTTAATTCTCATATTTCTTGTTATACAATGAAACGTTGCTTTTTTTCCTGATTCAATTCCTGAGCTAAGAAGTACAGTAATGAATGGCTATTTAAGATATTATTTTCTTTTGTTTGGTGTAAGGTTCTGTCTCTTATTTATTGCATGCTATAGAAATCCTTTCTGCAAGGCAAAAGTATTAATTTTCTTGTAGCACAGGGTTTTCAAAAGTGTACTAACAGAATTCTCTACAGAATAAGTTTATAAAAGACAGTTATAAACTTATTTCAGCAATATAGCTGTGAGGTAAAGTTACCTGGGAGTTTTATTTCAGTGTAAGAATATCCAGTTCCACCTCTTTGGATAAAAGATCATGTTGTTGACCCTTGCCTGTTAGAACATATTTAGTTAACATCAAGCTAAATGGCAACAGTGGCTGTAAAAGCAATTCCACAATCTGACTGAGTTATCACTATTTGACCGAAACCTTACCTGCATGCCTTTGCAACTGCTCATAAAACTGCTGGTAACATGACCTTTGTAGCATTTAGTAGGATCTTAAAATTCCACATCAACAGTCCTGTGCTTTGGTATAATTTCCCTCAGTGTGAATACATTTAGTCCTCCATCTCTCCACCAATCGTTTTGAAAATCTTTCAGTTTGGCAGTGAATTAACGTTACATTTTGCATATTCAGTCTCATGAGAATAAACCTGGTTGACATCTGCACCATTATGTGAATGAAAAATTTGAGAAGCTGAAAGCCGCATGAACTGAAAGACATTCTGAGTTGGTTTCTAACCTGAGGTATTCTGTAGAACAGATGCCCCACCAATCTACCTGCTTGTACTGTTGTATTGCTATGCAGCATGTAAGCTTAGCGAGACTTTAGAACTTTAACAAGTAGCATTTAGGAATGCATCAGGCACCAATTTAAATATAGGGAACAAAGGCAGAATAAACTAGATTGTTAAAAGATAGTGTAATTCCCTGGCCCTTTCTGTTTTGGCTGGTATTTTGAGGTCTGTAGAAAGAAACTGGTTTTGCCTCATCAGGTTGTTAGGTATCTAAAACGTAGTACACTACAAATCTGCCAGCCTCTCACAAGCGCAATATAGAAACTATTTCTTCTCTCTTTCAGAAGATAAGATTCAGAGAATCTTCTGACAAAAATCATTTACGTATCTAGTACCTAGCATTTTCAGAATCCTTCAGGTTTATAGATTGTAAGAAGGATAAAAATAAAAAAGGCATATAAAATTTGCTGGTTTAAAATGCTAATGTAGTTTGACAGTAGAAATTACTGATAAACAAATTTGTCCCATTAAAAAAGTAAACCCAAGGTTTTCTGACTTTCCAGGGGAAAGAAAGCCAGCCAAAACCTTTATTTTGCTTTTTAAATTTACTTTTGATCCAAATCAAGAAGGAGCATTTGCAAAATTTCTGGCTACCTTGGCCAAGTCAACATATGTTTTTAGGGCCATTTTTAGAACACTGTGTTCATGCTGCTTTAGAATCATAAAATCATAGAATAATTAGGGTTGGAAAGGACCTTAAGATCATCTAGTTCCAAACCCCGTGACATGGGCAAGGACATCTCACACTAAACCATGTCACCCAAGGCTCTGTCC
>JAOSLQ010053343.1:0-13344 GCA_025629905.1 Lorius lory
GGCCCTGAGGCAGTGCCTGTGCCCAGGAGGCCCAGGGGATGTCCCTGCCCATGATGGCCACACACTGGGCACCGGTGTGGGGTGTCCCTGTAAATAAATCTTCCTGCCCTTGCTCCCAGAGGGATGGGCAGGAGAATGGAAAGAATGTAACTCCCACCTGTTGAGATAAGAACAGTCCAGTAACTCAGCTATAACACAAACCACTGCTGCTACCACCAATAATAATAATAATAAGGGAAACAGAAAGGGGAGAGAATACAATTGCTTAGCACCCGCTGACAGATACCCAGCGTGACCCAACCAGTGACCTGGGCCTTCCGCGTAGCTTCCCCCCAGTTTCTGTACTGGGCATGATGTGATGTGGTATGGAATACCTCTTTCGCTAATTTGGGTCAGGTGTTCTATCTCTGCTTCCTCCTTCTCATCCACCAACACCCCCAAGTCCTTGTCCACAGGGCTGCTCTGAATCTCTTCTCTTCTCAACCTGTAGCTGTGCCTGGGATTGCTCTGACCCAGGTGTAGAACCTTGCACTTGGCCTTGTTGAACTTCATGAGGTTGGCGTCAGCCCACCTCACAAGCGTGTCAAGGTCCCTCTGGATGGCATTCCTTCCCTCCAGTGTACCCACTGAACCACACAGCTTGGTGTCATCACAGACTTGCTGAGGGCACACTCAATGTCCATTTCAGTGACAAAGATGTTGAACAAGACCAGTCCCAACACCGATCCCTGAGGGACACCACTCATTAGTGGTCCCCAGCCAGACATTGAGCCGTTGACCACAACTGTTTGTATGCGGCCATCCAGCCAGTTCTTTATCCACCAAGTGGTCCACCTATCAAACTGATGTCTCTCCAATTTAGAGACAAGGATGTCATGTGGGACAGTGTCAAATGCTTTACACAAGTCCAGATAGATGACATCAGCTGCTCCACCGCTGTCCATCAGTTCCGTAGCCCCATCATAGAAGGCTGCCAAATTGGTCAGGCAGGATTTCCCCCTAGTGAAGCCAGCTGGCTGTCACCAACCACCTTGTTGTTTTTTTAATACCTTCATTCCAGATTGGTCTTTGTTCCAGATAATGCAACTCTTACTTATAAGTTCAAAAACACTTAATAATTTTCTGCTGGTTTATAGAAGGTCATTATTTGCCTATTTAAGTGATCCACTTTTGAATCTCACTACTCTTTTGATTCTTTAAGTATATAATGACAAAGCTGTCCCTCTGTCCTCTCCCATAAAGCATATTTTTAGTATTCTTCTGCTCATAGCAACTTATTTCCTTAAAGAAATCTCAAACTGTAAATTCAGTGCATGGTCCGTGCCCTGATTTTGAGTCAGATGATTGTTATTCTCCAATCTCAACAATGCATATTTACACTCTATCTCAAAAAATCAATAATCTTGAAAAAGAACTATAGCAAAGACGTAGATTAAAGAGAGTAACAGTAATACAGCTGGTGGTCTTATTAGTTTTCCCTTCTTCTTTCCACAGTGTTTAGAAATATGGTCAGAAAAGTACAGGCAGAAAGAGAGAAATTATACAATATTATGAAGGGCACTGAAAATAAAGAGACATGAGTTTGTTGTGACAGGACAAAGTCTGATGTGTAAACTTCAGAGTGATTTATCATAGTCACAAGACCAACTGGTTACCATAAAAGGTCATGGCCTGTGTGGCCATACATTTGGGCAACACATAATGATTCTAACTAGACCATGTCCTGAGGGCATACTGCCTACTTTATAGGGGTTTTCCCTGTGTGTATTCATATCACATGTAAGAGGGTCACTATCTTTCATGTAGTACAGGTTAAGAATCTGAAAATAAATAAACCCTGAGTCTCAGTCTGCCTTGCAGTAGCCTGCAGTATCCACCCATGAGTTTCTGCTGTGAGGTGCTGCTAATACTAAATGGGTGTGTTGAAAGCACCTCTAGATTAGGCAGTCCCTCAGCTGTGAATAATTTGGCATAAGAAGATTGTGCAGAAGAAGCACTGCATATTTGGGTACCCTCTGGCAGGCACCAAAGTTAACCGGGACTGCAGGCAGGACACTGGATGGTCACAGTGCATAGTTCAATATGCTCACTTGCACAGTTCAGTAGAGGATGCATACAAATGGCCTCTCCACTGGAAAGGAAAAGAAAAAATGCCCACGGATTGCTCAAGGATTATGTTGAATAAATAGTTTTAGGGCAATTTAGTAGCTACTTAACTTTCTAAAAAAGAGAATGTCACTGACCTTCCCTTTTTAATATATGAGCCTCTTGACCATGTCTGAGCTTCATAAAATTTAATTGCACTAGGGACCTCATTATTATATTATATTTCAGCATTGGTGGACTCAGGCATTAATTCAAGAATGGGATTTTTCAAGTTATAAGTTCTGTGAGAACAATATCTTCCTTTCAGGGATGGAAAGAATAAAGAGAGAAGTTTAATCACACACCTCCAAAGAAACAATTTAGAACTGTTCTGCTTTTTGAAAAAGTCTTTAGTCTTTCTGAGTTTTCACTCCACAATAATGTGGATTATGGCAAATTTATTTTACATCGGCATGTTCAAGATGATGCCTCTCTAGAATATATTCATCAAATATACTAACTCATTGGAAATTTTCTTCTTATAAATGTGCATGAGATAGATTTCATCCCAAGTACTGAATATATTTCATCTAAAAATGTAGGGAAACAGTCTACTGTCAAAATAGGCTTGGGCTCTGCATAGGTGAGGTGAGCAAGTAGCAGGTGGATAGGTTTCTTTCTATTCTAGACTTTTTCCATCTAATTATTTGCATGAATATCATTTAGTGTTCTGAATATCATTAAAATACAATACCTGCAATAGCAATAAGTTGTTATTCTTCCCATTTCCTTAGCACTCATGCTAAACAACAGGACAGAAAAGTAGTGGCATTTAGAGGTGAACGATCAAATTGCTGAAGGATTACCCTTAGAGCTATGGTTAACCTAAAAGCCTCTCATTGAAAACTATCAAAATTTTGGTTTTGCTCATAACCTTGCAATGACGTTTCTTAAAAACCAATTCCTTTCATTCATTCATTTCTCACTTGCAAATGAACGAGTTTTATCCCAGCAAGCACAAACCATTCTGTTGTCATCCCAATTCTCCTCCTTCAGGTTGCTCCCATTGTTTTCCCTGAGTGAATTTCAGAAGAGCATACTATATTTACAAAATCCTTATTTATTCAGTTAGCATTAGGTGCTGCCTAAGACTGTTGACAATTCCTACAGTGTTTACTGTCTGATTTCCTGCTCCATTGCACATAAGAAGCAGCACTAACTTTTAAGTCAATGAGCCAGCACAGATGATGTGGTCTATTCAGTATTAAAGTGTTGTTTAAAACATCCCCAGAGGAAATACTACAAGAAATGTTGGGTTTTTTATTGTACTTTGATTGCTCTCTAATTATGTGATCAATTCTGAATATGCAAAATTTTACATAGATTAATTTCTCTCTATTTACTTCAACCAAAAATTTTTAAGGTAATATGCAATTTGTCCATCTAATGCTTCAAATTGTAGGATCTGGATCACATTAATGTGAAACACTATTTTTTTATTCAAATTAGTGCAATTACAAGAGAACTCAGGCATTAAATTTCAGTTGTACACAATTTTGTTCCATCAGCTGGTAGATGCCAGCAATCAGTCTATAAGATGTTCTGACACATTTTTTCTTCATTGCCATGCCTAGACTTCTGAGAAAAAAAGAGACTAATAAGATTTTCTAGCCTCAATTTCTGCTTTAATGTTTGTTTTGAGAAATATATCCTGCCACAAAATAATTTAATATATTCTTAAATAACTGAATTAAGAAAAAATATCTTCTCTAAGTAATGTTGTTCAGTGTGTAGTTCCCCAAACTTGATTAAGGAAAATACAGTGGAGCCAATTCAATGCCTTCCATCTATCACTGATTTACACCTGCCATCAGAGGGCATAAAAGCATGCAGGCAGCTGCCTGGAAGGGGCTCTTTCATATTTCAAACAGCAGGAATTACCTGGCATTTGGCCATGGACTCACCTTTGTAATGGCTGAAAATCCACATGCAGTCCTACTGTCAAGATGTCTCTGCCCATCCCTGTCACTCCAGAGTAGGGGAAGATTTCCTAGCTAACAGCTGCTAAAGGGAAAATTCCAAACAGGAATTCTGTATTGTACAGATACCCAGAAGAAAACCCTGGTGATGCTAGATAGTGGAAATGGAGTTGAGCTAAGAAAAATACTGGAAAATCTACCTGATGTTATACAGACACTTTTCCAAAATAGAAAATGCCACGCAGAATGTCTTCTTTGTTAGATACAGTCTTGCTGCTTGTATAAGAACATCCGCAAGGGGTTTGAGCAGGAAGCAGCTCATTTGCTGAACTGATTCTTGACACTTTATACCTCTGCTAGCAAATATTGTGCTTGGCACTTCTATAGAACTGGGAAAGTATAAATTTCATGACATACTGAAAAATCCTTAATTTAGACTAAAACCTCAGATTCTTCCCTTTACATCTGAGAACTCTGTACAATTAGCCCCACAGGCAAGATATTTCAAGTCAGGAAAATGTAAAGCAATTATAACAATTATGTACATCAACAGACTCTGCCTGACAAATGAGTACGACTGCAGTGACCTCCTCACAGCTTCTCCTGGATATTATCTTTCTCACCACCAGTAGCATTAATCAAAGATGTGACGCACATCTCTGTATAAAACTGGAAATGAGTCAGCCGCTATAGATATATGAGACTCCTTGCAGATGCTCAGGCACCACTGAGTCGTGACT
The DNA here is from genome assembly GCA_025629905.1 of Lorius lory. NCBI lineage: Eukaryota > Metazoa > Chordata > Aves > Psittaciformes > Psittaculidae > Lorius > Lorius lory. Next base: position 4,805 of record JAOSLQ010053343.1, read on the forward strand.
TGAGCAACCAATTGCTTCAAAGCTGCACATTATTTGAAGTATTCTTTCATAGAGAAAAATCAGCAGGAACTTTGTTCCTAGTTTAGTTCTATTACATAACAGAATGTGCCGGGTGCCACATTTTGCTGCACATAGACACTGCAATGAAATAGGAGGATGTGATCTTTCTCTTCCTTTTCATCCTCTTTGCAGCTAAGATAAGAGCATCATATATGTAAATTGTAGATGTCTCTGACCATGAGGATTTCAGTATTTCATTAAGAAGAACTTTACTCTTACGCTGGTAAGTTTGGTTTGGGGTTGTTTTTTTTTAACATGATTATTTTTCAATTTGTTCAATAAAAGCAGATACATTGTTAATAAAGACATTTAAAAAACTAGACATTATGGTTGCAGAACACAAAGGTTTTCACTCACTGGTCAGAGATTTTAATACAAAAGGGGTTATTAAAGACTAAATGTGATGCTTGGCCAGTTGACTTTAACCAACAATTTTGTTCACAGTCCAAACTGGGCATTCAGGATTTCTCCGTAATTAAAGGCAAGACATGCTACAGAAACTCTCTGCTGAGCCTGTTGCTCATTCCACCTATTTTAAAATTACATTAAGTGCCCTTGGATTTACTCCTCTCTGTTGATTAACTTTACCTGACATAGACTAGACACTTCATTTTTGGATAGCTAAAATTTGTATCCATGAATTCTAGCTTAGAAATCATGCAGCCAACGATACACTTAAAAAGGATGCTTGCCTCAGTCCAGTTACACTCGTCAAGATGTTCCTCATTAGGTATTTAGTCCCACTGCTTTAATATAAAATAGCCTTAGAGAGATATCAAAACCAAAGCCTTAAAAACTTGCTGGCAAAAAGTTGTTCTTTGAACTCAGTGCATCAGGTATTTCCCAATTTAGAGTAGCACTGCAATAAACATCAAATATTTATTTCTGCTCTAAAAAAAAAAAAGAGAGAGAAATACTATTCACATGTTTCAATGAGATGCCTTTTTTACAAAGATAGCAAATATCTCATGTATCATTACTTTAGACTGACAGGAAGCAGAGCTCATCAGGGCTCCCTGAGGACATGCAAAGTCCAGGTTCTCCTGCCACTGGAGTGACTGAAAATATTGCTCCTTTCTTCTCAATATATTTCTTTGCAAAAAGGTTGGTCAAATCTGTATGTGCTTTTAATCACCTTTCTGGTTTTGCTGCCTGAGCTTATATAAAACCAAATCAAGTCTGTATGATCAGCGCAAGAACAATAGTTAAGAAATTACTGTTAAGACAGTAACTATAATGTGTTTATTAAGAGCTCTTTCACCTACACTAATTGCTTCAGTGCTTTGCCAGTGCTGCAGTAAATAACATTACTGGAATTAATGCAACACTAGTAAGTTCTTTTATTATCTTGATGGAAAAACTATGCTTTAACAAACTTAGCTGAGTGTCCTTAAAATAACTAACTAGTTACTAAAACCCGATTCTCTAGAAAGTTATGAAACCATTCTGTTCTAACCAAGACCAAAGCAATGTAACAATATGTAGGGTTTTTAGAAGAAAGGACAAAGTGAATAGAAAAGCTGTGGCCATGCATAATAGAAAGTTTATCAGATTTCTTGATCCTGAAAAAGCTGACAGAGCGTAACTAAAGAAAGACTGTAACTGCATCTACCTGAATGAATATTCTGAACCTGTTTCATTTAGATTTATGACAAAATTTGGGGTATAAAACCACCTTTATGAAACCACCTTATTTTCACCAATGGATTATTTCATATCAACAGACTGAGGTGAAAAATCCATTGCTATTTTTCTGAATTTTATCAAATGGATAGTAACTATGAGACATTGCTGTGTCATTTAAGAGTACATGCAAGCATAACATATATTTGTGATTTTAATCTATATCCATGGAGTACTGGTTCCCAAAACTCTAGGTTGGCGAATCCAAACATGACCCACATGTTGTGGGTGAGCAGAGGAAATAATGACTCAGTTTTCCTAATCATGGTAGTATCATTGATAAGTAAAGGTGTCCATCCACAGTCAACTCCATCTGCATTTACGCATCTGCCAAGATTTCTCACTGAAAAAATAATTCTCCTAAAGCAGAATTCCTATGTTTCACTTTCTGCTATTTCTGGCTGGAAATTTCTGTCTTATTTTGTCTGACAGTGAGGCTTCATTACTTCTGAGCAGGATCTCAGCAATGAGATGAGCATGAAAACTTCAGAATTTAGGAAATGCCAGCTAAGATGGAATAGTGCAACTATTCCAAACATATTGAATCTCCCTTAAGTTTTTACAATAGGTAAACATCAAATATTAACCAAAATACATACTTAGTCTAAGCCTTTAGCATCAAGATACTAGACTCTAGATATTTAAAAGGTCAGTTAAACCACACATAAAGGTCAGAGACAAAGAATCTTAGTGGGCTGAATGAAACCTTCTAAAGAAGGAGAAAGTTTGACCCTAATAAATCCTTAGAAATGTTAATACTAAGAACAAAAATGCTTTAGCATGCACTTCTCCTCTACAGCAAAAAAATAAAGACCATTCTGTCACACATAAGAAATTTATTGCATATATGCATGATAGAAAAGAGAATGCAAAAATAAAATAATTACTGTACCTGGGGATGGTGTTTTTTAAAGAGCCTTTCCCTGGCCTACAAACAAATCTGTAGTTTTTCCAAATCGTGGATGATTTTCACATGATGTAAACAGAGAAATTACCACAGATTTTGGATTTTAGTAGGTAAACCAAGAATCTTGACATGCTCTGAAAACTGATCATTTCATCACTGGATTGAGTTATTTCAGTATTTTGATTTTGATTATTTTTCCAGTCATAATTGTAGTCAGAAAAATGGAAAATCAGTCTACTCTTCAAAGAAGGAACCATGCCAGTTTGACAAAACTATAAAGAAATAAAGCCGATTTCCAGTACATATAAAGTGATGTCACTGATCCAAACAAAACATAAGGTGGGATTACCCCAGGTAATTTCAGACCTATGCATCTTAGTCACTTAACTTCTTTTATAACCTATATGAGAAATAGAACTCTACAAGAAACAGTTCATTAAGGTGCTTTAAGTACATTTACCTACTTTAAATACATATTGTAGAATAAAATCGTGTCCTATAAATATACATATATTTTTTTTCCATTGACTGTAAAAGGAGCATACGGCAACTTTATAAGATTATCTACTTTAGATATATCTGTAGAAATACATACCTGTATTTCACACACATGCACAAAAAAAAGGCCTAATGATCATGTCATAGACCCAAAAGAAAAGTAAACAGATACTATTTCTAGCCAGTCTCATCAAGAATTAACTTTACATTTACTTTACAGAATATTATCCAAAAGTGATTGGGTTAAGGTAAATGAATCACATTTATCAGCATGTCTGACTTGGACTTCTGCTATGATTATTTGACACAGGCATTGCTAGTGCCTTAAAACCTGGTACACCTACAAGTGCACCAATTACCTCAGCTGTAGCATTTGTAAGCTTCAGTAACCATTACAAGTTGGTACCACACAAAACAATGTAATTATCTCGCCTATGTTTTTCAGGTTTTAAGTAAGTATCTGATTTCAAATGTAGCTGATTCCCAAACATGGATTACACAAATCTGAAAGTCCTGTCAATCAAGACAGATAGAAAAATTAAGCAGGAAACCATTGCTGACTTGAAGAATGAGAGTAAAGAAATTTAGCCACATAATTTAACCATAAAAAATAAATATATGCTATATACTATCTACTAGAATCAATTAGGAAGTCTAGGGTTTTAGTCATATCATCACTAATGAGACATAAACACAGATATGATCACAGCATTCAATGAGTATAATGCGTATAAAATACTCCATAGAGCTCTTGCCCAGAAATAAAAATCCCACTGAAGCAGAGGACTGAGGAAAGTAAAAACCTGTGTTAGGAGCATATGTTGGATAGCCTTGATTAGTCTCACAAGTTCAAGGCTGTGTAAGCTATCTTAACTTGGCCTAAAGTATGTTGGCATAAAATGAATAAACTTTAAGAAAGGCTCAATAACCACCTATATTTTTGAACAAGACTTTCCCCAAAAGTAGCTGTTGGGAGCTAGCAATGTCACTGGTTTTAAGTTGGAGCCAGATAACTTTATGGAAAAGTATCTGTGTGGCAGCTGTTTGAAGTTAGCAGGAAACTTGATCTAATGACACTGTTAACTTATGTTCCTCCTACTTAACTTTTGAAAACATCAGACTTTTATTTACTTCCATATATTATTAGGTATTCAGTGTTTCAAAAAGATCAATAAAGAACAGCTACCTTGTTCTGTGTAGTGAAGTCTTATTTCAAGGCACAGAACTTCACTGACTTGAGACCCAAGCTGAGACAGCACAGTGTTAAAAGGTTTTACATATTTAACTAACTCTTTAATAAACTGCATCACCACTCTCATTTTTATCTGTTATACTTTTGTTGTTTGTTTTCATTTTTGCCAAGTGTTTTAACCCCAAACCTAGAATTTACTTTTTTATTTTTTGTTTCTGAGAGTTAGCAATGTTTTCTCTGCCTTTCTCACACAAACCTACAAGAGCTTATGGATTCTTTTATCTTTCAGGAACACAAGTCTGTCCCTGCTTCCCAGCATGACCACATTTTTTGTTTCTGCGTCTTGTTTTCCTCTGTTCAATGGAACAGTAATCCTATATGAATACTATTGCTTAATTTTAACTACAATTATATTCATACGCTATTGGAACAATCTCCCTCATCATTAACTCAAAAGCTTTAGGTTTAATATAACTCATGTGTGTTGCTAAAGTGCCAGAACCAGAAGAAATGCAAAGCAAGTAGGCACATCTAAATGAAAGTGCAGTACCTTCATGTCATAGCCACATCCCATGCTATTAACAATTTGATCTTTTTATCTTATTTATGTTCATGAGAAAGAGATCTTTTCCAAGAGGCAGCTTACCAACAAACTTTCCTGAGGTATTTGCAGTCATTTGCCTGCATGGCATGATGCCTGCATGTCTAGCAATAAAATGCAAGTTTAAACTAATAAAGACAAACTGATATGTACAATAACCCTTGTTCAATAATAAAGTTTTGGAATGTTTTTTTATTTTGTTTTGGGGCTTTTTTCTCTTTGGGATTTTTTTCACTTTCCTCTTTATTCACATTAAAAATTTGGGTCCCATTGGGCACCCTAAATTAATAGAGAACAGCTGCGACACGGGCCCAGGGCAGTGATGAGCTCTGTAGCTAACCAAATTGAGATGGTAAGTAAAAAACAACATGTTCTCTTCCAACCCTTAGTCTCTATCAGTGAATTGCTGTACTTCTGGAGTTGACAACCAAAAGTCCTGCAAGCACAAATATTTATTTTTTTGGTAAGGGTAAAGTATATTAATTTTGCTGTTTTATAGAGAATTCTTTCAACGGTTTCTTAAATTAAAACCCTAACATATACTGCTCTTCTTTTATCTCAATGACATGTTCTGAAGATGTTCATCTACTCTAGACATGTAGGTCCACTTTTTAAAAAATAATGTTTTAAAATTGGATTTATATAATTAAACTACACAAAACGTGGTCCAAAGGAATGGTAATATGTATTTTAACTTCAGAGATTTGCAGATCTTTTCCATTGACCTTCTCTTTAATTACTTTGTCCTTTGGTAATAAAGTTAGCAGGAACTTTTTATTGCAAGATATTTGTACAAGATTAAAAAAGATCCCCAGAAACTTACACACTGTCAAGAGTAAATTGATATTCTCTTCCTCTTGCTGTAGCTGGAAGCATGGCAACTGAGTCAGACATAAACCTGTAACATTTTGGCTTTCAGTAATAGCCATTAAATAGAATTAGGATGCTTCAAGAGTGCTTCAGGAGATCTTACTTCTAAACTTCAATGAAAGTCAGAGAAATGTAGGTGACATGGACATTATACGTGCTGTGTATGATTTTATATTTGCATCTCTGTCTTTCTTTCATCCTTTAAACATGCAAACACTCCCCCACCCCTTACACGAAATGCACTATGTGAGTATGAAAGGTATATATAGTAGTAAGAAATGATAGAATGTTAAAATAGACTATAATATATAAATATGAACAGAAATTAAGAAGGATTTTTAACTTATTTCTTTTCTGTATTTTTAAAAATACATAAATATATATATTTATCCTGTATATTAAAATCCAGGATTAAGTCTATCTAGGTTGCACAGTAATGAAGGAATGCAGGCTGTCAGCAAGTACTGCCTTACTTTCTTGGGATCTAAAACTTTTGGGTACTTTTCTCATACACATTTCTCTCCTAAAACTTTGCAATGATCTAGCTATAGGTGGAGCACTTGCTAGGTCCTGTGTGAACAGTTGTAGTGAGGAATAGGAATGATCCATCTGGCAGCAACCACTGAGACCTAAATACACACGCAAGGGTATTTACAGAAGCATACACAAGCATAAGTTTGTGTCAAGGAATACCATACATTGTTTATTATAGACTGGAATATTTTTTTTATCTCTATTGAAAGCTTCACAAAAATAGAAGACTACTTTCTTCTATCTGATCAGTACCATATCTGTTAAGTAAGCAGACTTTGTTTTAAGCATTTTGTTGGTTAATCTTACCACGCATGGTTTTGCAAAGGGAAGATTATTACTTAACTGCATTAAACCAATGGTGATAAAATCATGAAAGAAGACAGCAGAAACCCTTCAAATAGAAGAGGTTGCTCATATTATTGTTTAGGTTTTAAAAACACAGGAAGACAGAAGTCCAGTATTGTGGTTAATGTATCAGGCTGCAACGTGCAAGGCCGGAACTGAACTTCAGTATTAATTGCTGCCCCTGTACTGGATTCTTCATTAGCATGGCTGGTAGTACTGCCTTTCCCTGACCCTGTTCTTATATGTTTAGTTGTAAGCTCTCAAGAGCAGAAATCATTTCTTGCTGTGTGTGTGAAAATTATATGACCTGTAATTTAGCTCTTATCTTGATGGGTCCCACTCTCACAAGAAACATAATAGTCTTTCTATTGTTTGTCTGAGCTTAATATTTCCAGTGTTAACAGTAATAGTGTCTACTGCACTATTACCTGTAGTACCCTGGTGCTTTGTTGGAGGTCTTCCTATCAGTCTTGGCAGGAACTTTTTCCATTTGCCAGGTCTCACAGAAGAATTACCCAGGATTTAGGCTGCAATGAGAGGATATACAGCCACCATTGCCTAAACTACATTGGGTGCCAGAGCAGTATAACCATGTAACCATTTTGCTCCTGTTAATTTTCACTCTTTTGTGTATCTTCTGATACTTGAATTAGCTTCCCTGTGTTTGGTGTAGAGCCTGAGTTGTCAGATCTGTGCTGAGTCCCTGAAAATTCATGGATTATTGCAGGAAGTACCTCAAAGTGGAGATAGGGTTACAAATCAAAAAAAACTCATAAGGATTTACAGTTCAGAAGTGATTGCACAAGGACAATCAAAAAAACACTTTTATTATTTGAAAATAGCTCTAGGGATGTTAAAATATTAGAAACAAGATGGTTTGACCTTAGTACAATGGAAGTCTTATGCACAATTTTAAGGAGATCTTTTCCAGAAACTTGGTCTGACTGAAGGCATATACTCTCCTGTGAATTGATACCACATTAGTCTGTGGAATGCAGCACATTTCAGCTGAGATAATAGCAGTTACATTTGCAGAATGTTTCTCATATAGGGTCTGAGCCAAAGGTCCTTTGAAGTCAATGTCATTTTCCTTTTTTAAAAGTATGCATTATTAAATCAGTAGAACTGAAGTCATAGGCAGACCTAAGTGAAATATTAGATGCTGATTGACATTAAATCTGTAGTTCCTACCTTTCGTAGAACTCAAAGCCCTTAATTGTAACTTCATGTTACTCCTCCCTGAATAATAACACTGCCAAGCAATTTACTTGCAGAGTTTGACTGGAACCTCTTGATCTGAAACATAGGTTTCTATTGCATGAGCTGATAATTCAGAGTTGCTTCATTTTTGGCACAGCAAAATGCAGTCTATTAAATTGTTCAAGTCGCTAGAGGGAGGCACATACTGTATGTGGGTCAATGCAGGTTTGCAAGGAGAAAAGCAGGTCTGTAAAAGGAAGAGAGGCCTATAGGTGGACAAAAGAGGTCTATACCTACTAAAAGGAGCCTTTCTAAGCCGTCTAACCATGTCATGGTTGAACCTGATATGGTGTGGGTATATACAGTGTGCCTATATTAGTTACTTGGTGTACTGGTGTGGGTATATACAGTGTGCCTATATTAGCTACTTGGTGTACTTCAGAGGTTCCTTTGGTGAACAACTCTGGTTTACATCTACACTTTGTGAACCACAAGGTACACTCTCGGGTGTAGCACTGGTGTGCTCAAAGCAGGTTCCTTCCTCAAGGGACCAAGGCTGAAGTTACACTCTACAGAGAGATGGATACAGCAGCAGGAGAGTTCAGATGGATCTTTAGGTAGTAGAAAAGAAGCTTCTGTTTCTTTCTACC
>JAOSLQ010053344.1:0-11001 GCA_025629905.1 Lorius lory
TCTTGCAGGGGGGTTGGACTAGATGATCTTTTGAGGTCCCTTCCAACCCTTGGGATTCTGTGATTCTGTGATTATGTTCATGATGCTGTTTCTGCTTGAAACCTGGGGCCCTGCTTCATAGTGTATTTGTTCTAAGAAACATGGTTGGTAATCATGTTCCTTAAACCCATTTGTTCCACTGAAACAAGCACTCCAGTTTCACAGCTCTGGAAGGCTGGGTGCAGTTGGATTTTTTTCCTCTCAGCTGGAATTCACAGAATCACAGAATGGTTTGGTTTGGAAGGGACCTTAAAGCTCATCCAGTTCCAACCCCCATGCCGTAGGCAGGGACACCTCCCACTAGACCAGGCTGCTCAAGGCCCCATCCAGCCAATTTTAGAATTGGAAAACTGCTGAAGCTGCGTGAGGAGACTGTGAAGCAGAAAAATCATTTCCTTATAAGCTGCAGTTCTAGCCTCTCAATAAACTGCCTTCTTCCTCTGGATTCTGCTTTGACTGATCTCTGAGGCAACATGAAAGTTTCTTACACCTACAGACAGAACCTGGAAAAGCAACAGGACAAACTTTAACTTACCTCATTGCTCAGAAGACAGTTTTCTTCAGAGTCCAGACTCTTCTGCTCCATGCCAGTATTGGTAACCTGTGGATTTTCCCTTCTCTCTTCAGCAATAGGATGTCAGGCAAAGGTGTCCTGCGAAGTCCACGAGTTTGGCTTGTCAAGTCCTACAACAGTGTGCTTGAGCTTGCATTTTTATTTCCATTTTTGGTATTCAATTGTGCATGCAGGGACTTGTTTCTCTCTGAGATTTAATTTTGCTTCTGTTGCTGCCTTTAATAGTGATAGTTTCAGTCAGGTATGAGCTTGGGCTTTGCTAACAGGGGTTCAGCAACGAAGGTACTGCCAGGGAAAAGTAACACACAAAAACCATGCTAGTTTCAGTGTCACACCCCGGTGTGATAAACTTCACACAGTGTGGAGTTTAGACTGACCTTAGCAAGTCCCTTCAATAAGATTCACCTCCTCGAAAGAGTTCTTTGGGCTAACAGTTATGTACCTTCATGCCAAAGTCCTTCACATAGACACGTGCCTGTCCTCATCCTAATAGCTGAAATTAAGAAAGTGAGTCGATATTCAAAATTCAACTCACTGATCTACTTTGTTTTGTTTTGCTTTGGCTATAGCACCTAGACTTTGTATCCCCTGGAAATGGAAGGGATCTAGACTTTACAGGAGTGGAAAGGACAATGATTTTGAAAAGCAAGTCAGTGCTGTTAGGAAAGGGAAGGTCAGACCACCGAAAACCATGTGGAAATAATCAAATCGTGGGATAGAGATGATCAGACAGCAATGGAAGCCAGTGTGGGAATGCAAAGGAGCCATTTTATCCTGCACCTATTTCTGATTCATGTATTCCCAGTACAGCTGTAATAGTCTCAGGTAGAGATAATAAATTAATAAAGGTAGTATATTAGATACAAAAATATAGACAGGGAGACCTTAGAACAGCCTTCCAATACCTAAAGTATCCAACATGAAATCTGGAGAAGGGTCTTTGACAAGGGCCTCTAGTGCCAGGACAAGGGGGAATGGCTTTAACCTGACAGAGGGGAGATTGAGATCTTAGGCAGAAGTTCTTCCCTGTGATGGTGGTGAGGCCCTGGCACAGGTTGCCCAGAGAAGCTGTGGCTGCCCCATCCCTGGCAGTGTTAAAGGCCAGGGTGGACAGGACTTGGAGCAACCTGGTCTAGTGGAAGGTATCCTTGCCTGTGACAGAGGCCTGGAACTGGATGAGCTTTAGTAGTTTATTACCCAAACCAGTCTGTAATTCTGTGACTGTATGACTATAAATATCTCTGCTGAGGCCCCCTCAGTAATTTTATGACAGAACTGTATGGATACAGAGAATAAATCACCTTACCTTAAGAAGACGAGACTTGAGTAAAAAGAGAAGAAAGATTCAGTGTGATGGGGAGGCACTCAATCTAGGTAATTATCCAGTTAGAAGGTAACAGACAGACTTGGGCAGGTGGTGAAAGAAATACCTTCTTCACATTCTGACAGCTCTTCCAAGAGGTTTTCTGGAGTGGATGAGGGTAGAAAAGACCTGCCCAGTGCCCCTGTCATGGCTCTGCGATGTGGTGAACGAAGAAGCCCTCCCAGGTCTTCCCCCAGCTTTCCAACCACTCCCAGTTTCACCCAGTTTGCCTGTAAATGGTACAGCCATGCAGATGCTTCTGCATCTAACATGGCTGTAAAAGTGGTGCTTATGCCGAGACCCCCAGTGGAGTTTACAGAACAACTTATCTTCAGTTTACAAAGTAAAGCCACCAGCTTTAATTCTCCCTAAAACCCAAAATGACTGAGGAAGCGCATGATTCGGAGTGGCTTGGTGCAAATCTTCGCAAAGTCACAGACACAAAATCAAAATAATTAAAATTATACATACATGTAAAACAAAAGGAATTCAAGTTTAAACCAGGACTGGATTTCTATTAACCCTAGAGATGACCCAAGAATATGTCAGGAAATAAATAAAGCATTCTAATTGCACCATAAAAGAGGTGCTGCTCACTGATCCAGATGGTTTGGGTAGCTACAGAAAGCAAATGAGTTAGAGCAGAAATGGAAAAAAAGAAGGGCATTCACAAGAGTGAACTGAAATGCTGCAAGGCTGGCATGGTCTACTAGGCTTGGCTGTTACCACAGATTCTGAAGCTCCACCACAATCCATGGCCACCCTAGGGCATATTCCATCAAATAATTTGTCCTGGTCACTCCAATTTATGAATAGGAGGGCAATTTATCCTAGAATCCATCTGAGGAAAGACTGCTTAAAACCACATCTTCCTGACCTCTACTGGACTGTGCACACTCTGAGGAGGAGGCAGCCAGCACAACTGTATCTCTCTTCTTCAACGTGTAAGCACAGATAGTGATTGAAACACTTGGCATTTCCACAAAGGCCAACAGTTAGGGTGCCTTAAGTGGCTGCAAGAAAAAAATCAGGCCCTCTCAAGTATCTCTTTCAAGATTTGCAAACCACAGGAGACAAGGCAATACCCTTGTTTACAAAGATAGTGTGACTTGTGCTCGTCCACTGGTATTTCTGATGCTTTGTTACCAAATAATAATCTGCTTTCTGTTTGCTAGTAAGGACAAATCCTGACAGGTTGGAGCTGTACTTTTACTGCAGCCAGTAAATAGGAGCTGTTTAATGCCCAACAGAAGCAGGGCAAATTCTGCAGTTAATGCCATAGCATGCAGAAAGAATACCAAAACCAAACATCCTGAAGATTCATCCTAGCCTTCTGTTTCCTTGTCAAGACAGATCTATTTACAGCCAGTACCACAGGGACTAGATTCAAGCAGCAGTGGTGTTATACCGTTATTTTTAATGAGATTTGACATTTAAGGCAGCATTTTGGTTCACCTCTGAGCCTGTAATTACACTTGCAAATCTGCTTAGCAAGACATTGGCAGAGCAACCCAGGGGATTGCTCAAACAGATGGGTTCTGTTCCCATAGAAGCAGCATTTGAGTACCAAGTGATGCTACAGAGTAGACAGTGCAGGCTGCAGGGCCTGACACAGACACTTGCAAACTGGAACCACTCATAATCTTCAAAACAAAAAGCAAGACTGCAAAGAACCTTCACTTGATCTTAAAGGCAACACTGCACTGAGTCAGACACCACTGGAGGTCAGGAGCACTTCATGAATACACTACCAGAACAGGACTCCTTTCTACTACCTGCCAGTTGTCTGTGGTTTCACTAGTGCTAAAAGCACCAGAGCAGCCCAAGGATGAAATTGTCTGGAATCACGATGGGCCAGTGCTGAGGAAGCACCTTTATGCCTCCTCCACAAGTGCAGGCTCTGCCCACTATCTCCTTCCCAAAGGAACCTATGTGGATTTCTCCTTTCATTGTAGCCCTCCAACAACATTTTGAAAGCAAATTGATGCCAAATGCCATGATGCTCAGGACTATATATGCCCACAAATTATACACTCACACATCCTTTATACCCAATTGACACCACATCCCCAAAGATGTCACTGGAACTAAATACAATAAATATGAAGTACTCAGCTCAGCTGGGACTCCATGAGTTCTCTTTGGGTCTGGGGCAAAAAAAGTTGGATCTGGATTTTTCATCCATGCCCATGGGAGGCAAAGTGAAGGATCTCCTTCTCTCACAAGCCAACTGAGCAGACCTTTCTGCAGAATGCAAATAGTTTCATCCCTGAGTTCAACTTTAAAGGAGAAAAATGCCATCCTCAGCCATCCCTGGCACCAGGAGCAAAGAGGACATTTTGCAAAGAGCACTCTGCTGCCAGAACAAAGAGCAAACAAGCAGCACAAAGCTGGGAGAGATGGAGAAAACCAGAAAGAGGCTAATGTGTATCATAACAAAGAAACAGAAGGAAACCTGAGGTTTTGAACTAGTAGAGGGAGAAAGCTTACAGAAGAAAGTATAAGCAGCGCCCATTTGGGAACAGCCTGGTACCTTCCTCAGCAAGGACCCCAGACAGGCAAGAAAAACAAATCTAGAGAGTACTAGCAAACCCAGAGAGTACTCCTATAGAAACAGAAGATCCCTCAAAGCCATTTCAATGACATGAGCAAAGTTTGATTTTTTTTTTTCTTTTTTTTCCTCCAGCAGGGATGGCACAACACATAGAATATACATACAGTTCTCCTCTCCTCAGCAAGACTTCTAGCTGACTAATGTGCAGTTCAGCTCAGCAGGGTCCTGCCTACCTCCTGCCATGACTCCCTCTGGCCCATCAGGAATACTGGGCTCACTGGAGCACTGCCTGTGGCTAAAACTGGGCTGCAGAAGGAGGCATTTATCAGTACTGTCCGACTCCTCAATCACAATTCCTGTATGCATCATGGAGGCCATTGCCAGGAGCTGAATATCCGAGTGAGCATTGGCAACAGTGTGGCGGCGGATGCTACCGCATTTCTCCAGGTAAGCCTCACCCTCCTGCTCAGTCAGTGGGGTCAGGGCCATCTCGCCAGGCTGCCGGCTCGTCACCAAGTGAGATGAATAATTCGGTGCACCAGTCTTGGGACGGGATCTGGAATACCGTCTCTCTGGAAGAGAAAAAGGAAGCAGGAAGGGTCAGTAGGGCACAAGCAAAGCATTGCCCCAACTGATAGGCTGGCCTTCCCACCTCATTACTACCAGGTTATGTGGTAGTTAGGAACTATATCTACTGCTAATACTGGCCTTCTGGAACAGAGAGGGCTCAGTATGCAGCCACAGAAGGTCTCACCTCATTACCACTGGGTACTTGTTAGTTATGAACTATTAAGTTAGTTATAAATGATCTCCTGCTATTATTGGTGAGACACTGGCACAGGTTGCCCAGAGAAGCTGTGGCTGCCCCATTCCTGGCAGTGTTCAACGCCAGGCTGGACGGGGATTGGAGCAACCTGGTCTAGTGAAAGGTGTCCCTGCCCATGGCAGGTGGTTGGATCTGCATAACCTTAAGATCCTTTCTAATCCAAACCTGTGATTCTGTGATTACTGTCAGGGGTTTGGGAAGGAGCCACCTCCCATCCTGGGGTATGGCAACAGTGCTGCTGCCTATAAGAGAAGTAATTCAACAACTACTAAGTGCAGCAAAGGGACTTCCTTTAGCATCCTGATGGTCTCCTCTCTCACCCAGCGAGGTGAGGACCAACTAGGAGCTCTCATGTGCAGGTTTCCTAAAGTGGCACAAGTCCAAGAAACATTCTGTGAGGATGTAAGTTGCTATCACCTTCTCTAGAAAATTTCTCACAGGAGATGCCAATAGCTGGTGTCATCATGATATTCCTGATGATTGCATTGCATTGACTCTCCAGCTCTCTAGGGAAAGGTGACTCTGCTAGCATTATCCCACTGCATTTTTAAGATTATGCAAGAAAAAGAACATTTCATCTGCTTTAAAACATATTGGGTTTAGGGGCTGGACATTGGCAAGACCTAACAGCACACAGCAACAGCCCACAACATCTAGCAGGCAAAGGCATGGAAGAGAAAGGCAGGACTTTTGGAGCACAGGTTTAAAACTCAAACCTAAGATACAGTCCCCAGCTCTGTATCATTTCAATTCTGACATTGACAGCTTTAAGAAAAGCACAGGTCTGAGTATGTCCCTTGGCTCGCTGTTATTCGGGTTGAATCAGACAGCATTACTTTTCACCTGCTGCCTTCTGTGGCCCCGCAGCATGCTACATGGTGTTAAACACCTCATGTTTAACTATTTACAAAGCAGCTGATAAATCTGTTCCCTACCTGTCTTCCTGTTTCTCACCAAATTCCTTGAAGTGCAGGCTCTCATTTCATAAAGCCATAGAATCATAGAATGGCTTGGGTTGGAAGGGATGTTAAAGCTCATCTAGTTCCAACCCCCTGCCACAGGTAGGGACACTTTCTGCTAGACCAGGTTGCTCAAAGCCCACCACGACTGAAGAGCCTAAGAGACAGAGTAACAAAATACAAAGCAACACACTTGTAACTGAAGGTTATAAAAGAGTTTTGGAAGCTTGTATCAGGAAAAAAAGCAGAAAACAAACTATATGTTGCTGCCGAGAGGAACAGGTGAGCAGCCAGAACTCCACCACTGGCAGCAGCCAAGTTATGACAGCACTTCACCCAACTGCTGCTAATAATACATTCATTCTAAATGGTTCATTTAATGCTTAAGAATATGGGCAAACAGTTATTGGCTGGTTACAACAAATATACTCTTTAGGTGTCACCTGCATCTCAAGCCACAGCAAGCTGTAGTGCTGGACCTGACTCTTTTGAGGAGAAAATATCCAGAGATTATTTCTGTGCAACAAAATTAAAATCCTTCATGAGAAGCAGGTAAAAATTAGGATGAACTCTGAATATTCACTTATTGCTTTATTTTTTCCCATTTACTTTCTTGGCCACAACAAACAGTCTCTTAAGGGAGCTATCATTCATAGTTTGACTAGAAATGTTATTTCTATTTTGGTGCATTATGGCCAGGAATATAAACTGGGAGGAATTGTTTAGGGATTTTTTGCCAGCAAACTCAAATCAGTAGTGATGTTAGGTTTAACACGTTAGGCTTAAAACACAGCGTGGTTGTTTTATCTTCCTCCCTATTCCCTCTGTGAACCCCCTCGGTGAGCTATTCTTGTCCCCTTTCATCCCCATGCCTGCTGCATTCCTCTCTCACTTTAAATCAAGTTTAAGATACTTAAAGCCTTATGTGCGTCCACAGCTGTGATCAAACATTGTACTTCCCAACACTCATTTGTCTTAAAGGCTCTCCAGTCCGGACTGCTGTTTGGCCTCCACAGCATCTCATGAGAATCAAGCACCTTCAAAAGCTCAACAATCCATTTCTAAAAAGCTACTAGAGGGAACCTACCGGGCTCCATCATCATTAGAGGCTGCCCAGTGAGAGAAGAAACTGGTTCTGAGAAAGCAAAAAGGTGACAGAAGGAGGGACAGAGGAAGAGAATGAGGTTTGATTAGAAGTGGGACTTAATGAAAAGAACCAACCACCACAGAAGCACTTTGAAATACCAAGAATATTTGAAGAGAAGTGCCGCTCTGCTGTCAGTATTGTGTCATGCAAACAGAAGTTCATTCTTTCCTCTTGCTCAGCACAGGGTGGAGTGGGGGCAAAAGGCCACCTTGGAAATACACATAACTAAATGACAGCTAAATTAGAAGTAAATACAGCTATATTAAGGCACATAAACTTTACAAGGCCAATCCATGTGAAAATTCGCTTTTGTCACTAATGACTTGTTCAGCTGGTGGAAATCCAGGATGGTTGGAAACTCCAGTACAGGTCAGAAGGCTACCTTACAAACTATCCCAGCAGCATGTAGGTGTCCATAAACAGCAAAGCAATCAAATTAATAAAAACTCAACTTTTTTCGCCTAGATTTAAGCTCCTGATCAGGTCTATAAATCAATGCTGAACTGTATAACCATGCTCACTTGCACAAAAGGTATTTAATTGCTTAACAACCACAAGAACAAAAAAACTGAGCCACAGTTAGCCTGAAATGATGCCATGAGTTTGTTAGAGGAACAGATCATCTGAGTCATGATAAGTCCTTTGAGTGCAAGACCATCTTTTCCCCTGTGCTGCTAAGGTGTACTAAAAGACAGGTTGTGTGTCTCCAGCTTGCTACAATCTGCATCTATACAAAGGCTAAAGCTTATAAAAACAGAGGAAGACTAGAGCTTTCTTTACTTGTTCTATTTAAATCTTCTCAACTATTAAATCAGTACCACTACACCCATTTCCTAGCTAGCCAACCCCTTCTGGCTGGCCACATGTGTAAGCAGAGCTCATGGATCATGTGTGGAGGAGTTTTCCACAATAAGTATCCATTTCCTGAAGTGAAGTGCCAGTGGTCTCACCTAGACCCATTTACCACAGTTTATATACAATTTTTTTTTATTTTTTTTTTTAACAGTTTGAGTTTGAAGGGCTTGGGTTGGAAGGAACCTTAAAGCTCATCTAGTTCCAACACCATGCTATAGGCAGGAAGGCCTTTCACTCAGCAGTGTTGAATTTCATGAGGTCTGTTACTAGTCCACCAAGTGGGCCAAGATGTTTTAGCCTTTGATTTCTGTTTCTCGTGGAGCCATGCACTGTCAACTTTCTAGCACTGCTTCATACCCCAACAAGAGCTTCTGTATGATGCACATGACTTACCAAGCAAGCAGGTGCTACCAGAGAAGCCATGATCCTCACACAAACCCAAGTACGGTGATACTACTTGCTTGACGAGTTCTTCCAGCTGTAGGTAGCCCTCACTGGGTCCAGTAGGCTCATGGACACTCTGAAATTCAACCATTAAAAGCAACATTATCCTTAGCTACTTCTGAGTACGGTTTTTGAGTAAAGTCTGGCATCTGTCAAATATCTCTGCACTGGAATAATTCAACCATATCAGTAGACCACTTGGAGAAGCACAGTTGATAAGCCCAAATGGAGCTTTTGGGTGCCATTCTGGTCAACCTCCATGTTCAAGTCATAGCTATAACCCTATAGACATCGTGTACCTAGCTGTCTTTTTTCTGACCAAGGGATAGGTAGGTACAAGGTACACTCACACCAAGGATTTGCTAGTTCTACCAGGAAATAGATCTTCATAGAAAAGCCTTAACATATCTTTGGCAAAGCACCGCTCCTTTCCTAGGCAGGACATCAAAAAAGGCACCCTCTGTAGTTCAGCTTACAGCTGTGAAGATGGTAGGTAACACTAACCAATTTAACAGTAATTTCAGAAACTGTAAACAGGCTTAACTTCCTGCTAAGCCTCATTAAGCTTTTCTTTCTAAGACCCTCTTTGCCCTCAAGATTCTTTTATTGAAATATTTCAGGGAAATTGACACTTTAGTATATTCTGCTATTGAATTCTGGGTCACTGGGAACATCAGAACAGCAAGAACTCACACAGAAATACCAGCTTAGCCACTTTGCAATTTTGATTGCACTTGAGGAGGTTTTATTCCCTTGCCACCATAAGGTACACTGGAGAAGAAATAAAACTGGAAGAAACCCAAACAGCCACCTGGTTAACATGGTGTTTTGCAGGACCGTTACGCTGGGTTACATTAAAAGATAAACTAGCTGGTATAGTAGACTGTGCTTGGCATGCTTGGAAAATACTCTCTTGAGGTCTGGATGAAAAAGTCAGTCCCCCCAGAAGGTCTGGGAGAGGCCTTTGGAAGATGTATAATATTTTGCCTGCTGCCAAAAGGTATTCCCCCTCTCATGGGAGGTGCTGCTTAGCATCCCAGCCAGCCAAGGCGCTGGTGTCAGGCAGTCAGCAGTTACAGCTCATCCAAATTCCACAGTTCACTGTGATAGAGCCTCACCCTGACATGGTAAAGCTGAGAAATGAGGAGAACCTGGGCACAAAGAGGACTTCAGAGAAGCTGGGAGATGAAAATATATGTGGCAAAAAAACAAAACAAACAACAACCTATGACTGCTCCTAGCTGGAGAGGAGGAACACCAAACAGCAGAACCCAGCCCTTTCATGGCAACTTCCTTACCTGTTCTGGGGAAAACTCAGGACATTCAAATTCAGCTCTCATTTCTACACTTAGCACTCCCAAATTAGCACACATTGGTTCCCCTTCATCACACTGTCTTCCCTCCTCACTCTCCTTTCCAGTTCAATAAGATTGAGATAACCAAGGGGAGTCAGACAAAGAACAGAGGCTCCCCACCTGCAGAATTAACAGCATCTGGACAATGGAAGCAGGAAGTTTTGTCTGGACCAGAGGAAGAATTTCTTCCAATTTTACTTTTAGCAAGACCAAGTCTCTGAAGCCAAGAAGAGCAATCTGACGGATCGTCAACTCCTGACCCTAAAAAACACAGAAAGCAAAGTCCAAGAACTGGTGAAGGGATGTGTAAGCATCACATCAACACATGTATGCACACAGAGAGAAAGGGTCTATCCTGCTCTTGCTCCTGTGGCAAAGCACCCCCAGCTGATAAGGCTGAGGATTCATAGTACTCTTTGGTCACTTCCCTCTCAGTCTCTGCCCCACACAAATTCCAAAAAGAGTAACACCTCACCTGAGATGCCGCTAGGTTTGGAGTGAAACCAAAATGGGTCTGTGTTTCACCAAAAGACTACATATTCATGAAACTCAACCCAATTTGTTCACAAACATCCAAAGGCCAGATGGATGCAGCTCCTGCTTTTGAGCTGAGAAACCAGAGAAGGTCTGGCAGGGAAAGAGGCTGGTACAGAGTATTCCTTAACTAAGCCTACATCTGGTCTGTGCTGGATCCTCTTTTTGGTCAAAGTTGTCCTGGGTTCAGCAGTAGGAGTCATTTTTCTCCTTCTTAATAGTTGGTGCAGTGCTGTGGTTTTGACTTTTGGCCTGGGAACAGCGTTGATAATACCGATGTTTTTAGTTGTTGTTCAGTAATGTTTACTCTGACCAAGGACTTGGTGAGTCTCATGCTCTGCCAGGGAGGAG